>VXBL01007428.1:253261-304385 GCA_013400195.1 Aramus guarauna
CAGTGCAGCGCCGCTCCCGCTTTCACACGGGAAGTTTTGGTTAAGACTGGTGTTATCTGACGCATCGGATCAGCGCATTTACCCTTGTTTCAAACCTCCAGCCCCCGCTCGCAGCACCCTGGGTGCTGGACAAGCCGGATTTGCCCCGTTGCTGCTTCACTTGAGGCCGCAGAGCTGGAGCTGCCCCTGTGCTGGGCTCCTCCCGAGCCGCTCTGAAACGAGGAATTGCCGTGCACCAGCCTCCTCCAGGCCTGCCAGCCCAGGCTTGCGGCTGCGTGTACAAGTCGCACGGATTTCCAAAGCCCCGTCCATCCCCCGATGTACGCGTACACCATCGGAGCTTCCTTGCAGAGGCCACTCCGTCCATCTCACCAAGTTCACGCGCTTGGCTGACAGAGCCCATTTATAAAGATGCGGTGCAGGAATTCAGGCCGGGTTTAAGAGCTGATCTTTGCTAAACCAACGTCCGCAGCACCCACGCGCAGCCAAGGCTCGTCCCGGTGAGCAACAGCCGCACAAGAGCGAAGTGCCGATAACCTTGCGCTATTTATACAGCAGCAGAGATCGAAAATCAGATTTATGGCACTAAGCCCTCCCTCCGCTTTGGGCAGACAGGGTTCTCCTTTCCCCCCCCCACTGCCAAGCCATTCCTAAACAACGGAGCAATTAACTAAGTCACAGCCACTACGGACTGACCTCCTCGACAAACCCCACGCAATTCCCAGAGGAGCAGCAATTCCTGGATAAAAATAAGGGATGGCCAAGTTGGGGCTTGTTCGCGTCCCCCATCGCCGCCTCGCAAGCTTCCCTCGCGGGGGGACCGGGTTTCAATTCGTGACGGATTTGATGCTTCAAGTTTGTAAAATAAACATGCATTTAAAAGCTAAATATGCATAAATTTGTCTGTACATCTTAATATATGGTTGGGTTTTAAAGCTAATAAATTAATTAAATCAATAAATTGCATTTTGGGGGAAATAATAAGAGGCACTGAACAGCCCAGGGATGTAGCCTTTAAGACAATTATATTAATACCAGGAGAGAAAAACATCCTATTGTATAAAAGCAGTTAATAATTATATATAAAGCCAACAAGATCCACAGCTTATCTGTCTCATTAACTCTTAGGTGCCAGAGGAAGGAGCTCACCCTCCCAGCAGATGCCTGTTGAGATGTTAAAGGCGTATGAAAACTAGTCTCTACATCAGCTGTTTATCATCTGTCCTCACGGGGCTAAAATGCTTGAAAACATAATAAATTTGGCAAAAATATCCCAAGAACTATTTAGCTTAATTCTGATCAGCATTTTGGTAGCATGACAGCAATAACCTTGATATAGTAAATTATAAGCTGATCAAGATAAATAAAATTATAACATGACGGTGCCAAGGATCGGCTCTAAAATTTAGAAGCAGTTTAAAACATTAACTACAGAACAGGCTGCTTTCCATTTTAATGGATGCTTTACAGAAACAGCAAACGCGACTTTGACCTGCGCAAGCGCTTCTTCTCCAACACTGGACTTTATTGGTACGTGTAAAACACACTGAAATTCATAAAATTTAAATAAGACAGCGAAATTATACCTTGTAGCTATAGTTATCACAAATAATGTATCGTCTAAATTGCAGCCTGAGCAAACATTATTTGCTGGGTGCCTTTGGAAGCCCAAGGCGGGATGCAGAGCAATTATGAGAAATGAGTACAAAGCCGATTTGCATCTGAATGCCGGGGAGGGGGAGCAGGGGCGGGCTGGGCGCCCGCTCCATTCACAGCACCACAATACGCCGGCTGGTAAAAGCAACTTTATTAGTGTCCCGCAGCAAAGTACATTAGTAATTTGTAACCAGGCATTGAAATTCCCGTCCGGTGTCATACAGAAGTAATCAGCCGCCTCCGTGATTGTATGTGTTAGGGGATTTGCTCGGGGTGCTCCCCCAGCAGAAGCCCTCCGGAAGGCCGTCGCAGCGGAACCCGGGGGTGCCCCAGGTAAACCCCTGGAAACGGGCGAAGGGCTCTACGGCAGCCCCGGAAAAGCAGCATCACGTAACCGGGCACCACCGAGCACCGCGACCCCCAGCAAAGGCCAGCCCAGGGTCTATACATTGTCCAGATGTTTTCCAGTTGTGGTCCCACTCTTGCAGCAGCGCAGGCAGCGCTCGCTGTATTTTCGTACTCCTTGGAGCGTACGAAGTTTGCTCCCTCTCCACCCCAACAGCAGGAATACACTAATGCATACGACACTTTCATTAATTTTTTTTTTAGAATGAAAAGATCTAATTTTCCTCTCTTGATCACAATGAAAAACTGCAGTCTCAGAGTAGCATGATTCAACTATTAGTGTTAACCGTTAGTGTTACTGTAAAATCCTCTTTGGTTATAGAATATTTTATTTAAAGCAAGATTATACAAAATAATTTTCCGCTAGAAATACACCCCTGACATCTAAAAGCAATCTACATTAACACACTTCCGCAGGCTGAAGCTATACTGATAGGACTTATAAATTTGAGTGTTTCCCCACATAATCTAAACAAAGTTATCAAAATTATATTAAGTAAATACATTTTGAGGAATAGTAAACTTCTGAAAAAATCCTTAGGATATTAAAAGTAGAGTTCTGGAAGTAGCAGTAGTGGGCTAGAGAAAAAAAAATAATCAAGACAGAGACCTCTCTTTAAATACTCTCCATCGCTTTGAATTCACTGAGAGCCTGCACCGGGTTCACGTGTTTCTTCTGGGATGCTCTCTTGATTTTAGTTTGGGTTTCGTCTTGCTTCTCCCTCTTGACCAGGGGTTTCTTCTCCGGAGCCTTCATCTTCCAGGAGACGGCGGGAAGATTGAGCGAAGCCATGCCCTGGGACTTCTGGTACTTGGTCGATGCCACGTAGGAAGCCTTCACGGTCTGCACCACCGCGTTCATCAGGTTCTTGGCTGCTTGGATAAGAGACATGGCACTGTCCACCTGCAAACGGTAACACACGAGCGTTACACGCTGTAAAACCCACACAGATGCAGTATTCCAGAAAACACGATGGTCCTGGGGTGTAAGAGCACTTGAAAACTGATTTTTCTGAGGTTTCTTTTGAGTTCTAAGGTTCCAAACACAAGGCAGTGTTTGTCTTTGGACGCTAAGCGGTTAAAAAAAGCGCAAGGTTTGCCCACGATCTGTGTCTTTTCCGTATTAATGGCAATCAAAAGGATTTGTATGCTGCTGTTTGCTTTTGTGACTAAGCTTTAACAGTAGCTTATTCTCCAATGAAATTAATAAAGCTCTAGTAATATCTTAATCACTGATAATAAATATTTAAATGACTGTAGAATATTAAGTTGTGTTGGAAAGGAAGGAACGCAACTGCATCTTCAGCCAGGCCTGGAGCCTTTCCCAGGTGTTTCCCGACTTACAAGAGCCTTAAAACGAGGGGGGAAGAAAAACCGTTTGCCGAAGCTTTAGCGCGTGGCAGAGGTGAAGAGCCGAAAATGGGGCAGGGTGGAAGAGAGAGGGGAGGACCAGCGGGGTGACCTCAGGGGGGTGCAGGTGCCAGTGCTCTGCTCAGGGTGGGACCTGCGGCTTGTGAAACCCGACAGTCTGGGCAGGGTTTCTGCACCTCTGCTCAGCTTACCCTAGAGCTCAGCTGCCTCTACACATTAAATCGCAGCGTTGCAGACATCTAAGGAAGGTTTGGGGAAAGGCCTTGAAGCCATTGCTCATCTCGCGGCAAAATAAATTGAGCGGGCGGTTGGTTGCTTTTCTTCTGGTGCTGGTACCTTCCTTTCCATCATGCCGTGTTTTGAGTACCACGGCAGCAGGGCTGATCCGCGCCCTCCGGCAAACCAGTGTCGGCTGCGTTCCTCGCCCCAGTCATCGTGCTGGAAAACACTTTCATTGCATTTGACTATTTCCATGAATCTTCACAGCAGGAAGAATCGTATTAAATGCAATGAAAGCAAGGAGGTACTTCTCTAAATGAATTTTCAGATTGCTTAGGGTGCAAGCTCTTACTGCTGCGGTTATAGCTCTGCTTTCACTAAATTTCTGCGTGTACGGATGGGGGAGGGTGTTAACATTGAAGGGAATTTTACTTTCAGACAGGTGAAGTCCCCGGACTGGCAGACGTCTTCCCCTGATAATCTGACAGAATCTGAACACCACTACTGGCAATCTTTAGCCCCAGTGGACAGACTTCGTGGAGAACAGATAAAACCAGGAGATTAGACTACAGATGCCAGCCTGTTCATATAACTAATTTATGGCAGAAGGGTATGTAAATTCTGAAGACACTGAATAACTGCAGTAAAACCCTGGAGTACGTTATTATTGCATAATGACACATCTACTTCTTTGACAGCACGATGCCTTCAGCCTTCCAGCTAACAGGACATCAGGCATGCAACAGAGCTGCGCAGCAACACGTTTCATTACATCTCGTCACTCGGCTCCGCTGTGCCGGAAACCCGAGCGTGTGGGGCTGGCAGCAGCGGGAGGCGCAGCAGAGAAGCCGTCTCAAGGTGCTGAACTTCTGCAAGTGTGGTCCATGGCCACCGCTGCTTTGGCAGTGGGTTGCTGCAGAGCTCCCGAAGCTGCTGCCGCCCCAAAGCTCTCACTCTACGGTTCTACCTCCTTTGTGGGGAAAAAAGAAACGTGCTAGTAAGTTTAAGCATTTGAAATATCTAAATGGCAAAAGGTGGTAAGTTTTTTTTCCGTTTGCTTTTCAGGATTCGGATTGCAATATTGGACTGTCAGCCATTTCCGTCCTTTCTTCAAACCTCCTACCCCAGTCATGGCATGGATGGGCAAAAGCTCCGGCGCTCAAACGTACCCGCCTAGGGCAAGGAAGAATACGCTGGCGGAAATGAAAAATTTAGCTCTACTTCCCTCCCCCCCCACATATCCATCGTATAGATTCCTCTTAGGAGGAAGCATTTCATGAACCACAGTGAAAAAATGACTTGCTAAGTAACGGCTAGAATAAGGAAGCAGGCTGGCCTACAGCAGCGTTCAGCCGTCGTAAAACAGAGCAGCCACTAAAAATCCCTGCGCTCTGCCGGGCACAGCGATTTTGAAATATTAACAGCTCGAGCATTGCAGGACCCCAGCTTGTTCCAAGGCTGTGCAGAGACATGGGGTAGGTTTAGCTATGCTGACTAAAGTGATTTAACCTCACTGAGAGTGAAAACAGTCTGGAAAAACACAGAGATTAGACAAAGGTAAGGTGAATCTGTCTACAAACACGGCTGAGTAAGGAAAAGTGAAGTCCGTATTCTACCCTCTACAAGAACAATGAGGCAGCGCAGGTAGTGTTATAAACTTTGCAGGCATTAAAACTTCGACTGAACGCTCCAAAATGTGTTGTCTATATTCTATCATGTTTAGCATAAAAGCTTAGCTTGGAATAATTGTTCCCCCTGGAAGAAAAACCCCATGAACCGGACACGTCATAGTTCATACATACCCCAGACACCACCAGCTCCCCTCCGAGGTTTTGCACTTCAGCCTTCACTTTGCTGCAGATATTCAGCTGATGGCAATAGAGCGCGATGCGCTGCAGGTAGGCCAGGAGGTCCTGCTTGCACGCAGAATCGGGACACTGGAAAAACAAAGGTGAAGTTTGTAATCACAAAAACTGGAACAGAAATTTAGGGAGAAACCAGACAACTCCGTTCTGTAACAGTGAATGTGCTCCAGAGATCATTCCCCTTTCTGCTGAGCTTTGGTTTTCAAAAGACAACTGAGCAATACACGGGCATCACTAAATAGATATAAAAAACCAGACGCGATAAACACAGGCCATCAGATAACACAGGCACAGCCACTGGACAAAACTGCCAGGGCTCCGTTCAGCTGCACGGCTGCCCTTGAGCTCCCTGCGAGGAGGAGGAGAGGGAGGAGGGCTACCTAATCTTTCCAGAGCAGGTTTGTTAACTACAAAAGGTGTTTCCTGTGCACCGGACACAGCAGCAGTGATTTGACATCCAAGATCTCAAGTTGCAACTAGCAGATGTTACCAAATCCAGCCTCAATTTCCTACCTTAAGTATTTTAAGCTAGGAAATGATAAACCCGACAGTTACTCAATTACATCCAGCAAAGTAGATATTTTCCTGACTTCTGCTCCCATTTCTTAGCAGTGTGGAAACTAGATCCCTCACCAGGCATGAAATAAAATTTTTAAAGTGCTTGCTGAAGCACTCATCCATAAGATAAAAGTAACTTTTTCAGCTTTGCAACTGAAAGACTACGTAGGTACCAGAGACTGCAGCGCAGTTCAGAAAGCTGTTTTCTCGGACAGAAATGAAGGGCCATCCCTTGCTTTGCAGAGCCGAGCGGCGAGATGATTAATGAGCCAGTCTCACGCTGGATTTAAAAACAAGAGGAGCCCTGCTGAGGGGCAGCCACAGTCCAAAATGGGATCTGCAAGCATAAGACAAAAAGGCTACAGGAAGCCTTTTACTACCCACGGCGGTCCTGCAGTATCTTTAAAAACGGCAGCGAGCGTGGTCCCAAAGACTAACGGGGCCATCTCAGATCTACTGGCACGCTCCGGCTGTGTGAGGACTAGTGAATTCGGCAGCTGGCACACAGGGAACTCCACAAACCCTCTGCCCACCAGACTCTAGTGCTGCTGCTGAACAAAGCCAAGGGCACGCGCGCCACGCTCCTGCCCTGCGTACGCAGCACTAGCGGGGCACCTATGGCCCCCCCTGCACCCCATCACTGGCTGCGCTGCAAGCAGCACCCAAGATAGCAGGATTTTAAACCAGTCTGGATATACTGGTGATGGCAGAGGCTGTTGCGATAGGGACGCGGGGGACGTTAGGGTCCAGCAGGTCACGTTCTGGTGCCTGCAGGTGAGGAGCCCGTGCCGACAGCACGTGCATTTCTGAGCAAGGCAGGAAGTTTAGAGCTGGGTGTTAGGTGCATATACAGAATGCCTATAGCTTCAACGTCTACGTGCTTTACATCGCATTGTGTCAAAACCACTGTGGCTTAAACCCTCATCTGAACCCCAGAGCAAGTGCGAGTAGTGGTACTGCACTGCGAGCTCCCGTGCCGTTTCCTCCTCCGAAACGGCCACTTTGCGCATCCTTTTCTCACCTTCCCACCGAGCACTCACAGGTCTCCTGGACAAAACCAGTACCAGACTCAATGATTCTTAACTTTTCTGCTCTAAGGCAGGCAATCCAGCATTATTTCACCTCTAGCACCGTACCAGCAGATTAGGAATTGAACTGGCATTAACCAGGGACAGGACTAAAGGCAGACCCTGCAGCCATCTCCATGCTTCCTACATAACTGCACAGAAACTCATCAATCTCCAGCATCCAGGGTCGTGGCACACAGTTCCCGGTCACTGAACTCGGGCTTTCCAGCA
The DNA here is from genome assembly GCA_013400195.1 of Aramus guarauna. Classification (NCBI taxonomy): domain Eukaryota; kingdom Metazoa; phylum Chordata; class Aves; order Gruiformes; family Aramidae; genus Aramus; species Aramus guarauna. The sequence goes on from VXBL01007428.1 coordinate 260,634, forward strand.
CCCCCGACACACACACACTCACATGCAAAATCCAAATGCTTTTCCCTGGCCCCACAGCTTAGCTCGATGGCAAACAGGGCACACCACCCTCCGCTTCTCCCCTCCAGGCAGCTGCTCATCCCGGAGAAGCCGGGCGCCGGCTGCCTCCAGACAAGCACCAAAATCACCACAGAATCCACGAGCGGCCGCAGTGATTTACCAGTGGTAGACGTGACAAGGAGAGAAGAGCGTTGCCCTGAGCAGCATTCGCTCCTCTTCCCCCAGCACCTGCTTGCTCTTCTCACCGACCAGACCCTGCTGAGATTCACGGATCTGCACAGGCTGCGAGAGCTCTTCTCCACTCACCCCTGTTCTCAGCAAAACCCGATCCGTCACATGAAGATTCACAATGGACACGGTATGCTTGGAAGAGTAACCTTCAACGTGGCACCAATTTACTACTTAATGCTTCACTCAAGCTCAGGTTTGTTGCTTACGGCCAGACCACCTCTCCTCTCCCTCCAGAGCAAGGTAAAAATCCCCTCCTGGGTGCGTGCAGTCGGGGCCGAGCCCTAATTCCCATTGCAGACCATCTCTCCTTAGCTACAGCTCGAGCTGCGCAAGATGGAAGCAGGAACCAAAGTTTCCCTAAACACAAAAGGCACAAAAGGAGACTGGGCCAGAACAGATCGTCGTGTTGCACAAGCAACATTCACACAGAGCATCTGCTTCCCACAACAGTTACTGATCTGCCACGACAGCCACTTAAGTCCGAGAGGAAGGTGAGTGTAGCTAATAAAGCCGTTTGTTTTTTCCCGGGCCAGAAGAAGGGAGGTTTTGAAGCCGACGTGGTGTTTCAGCCCAGCAGAGAGAACTCAGCTGCACTATATGCTGCGTATCGAGGTGCAGGCTGCTGAGCCGGGACCCAGGGCAGCACGCACACGTACACACAATGCACTACGACAGGATTTTTGGCAAGCCGGGACAAGCAGATCAGGCTGTGTAAGGCAGGCTACGGAGATTTGGATGGCTTTACCGGCATTTGACCCTGCGCGTCCATAAACTAACAGAAATCACCTTCTTATTCCCAAGGAAGGCTCATGCAAACACCCTAAGTACCCTGCAACTCTTCTGTAGGTACGTTGCTTCCATCAGCGCAGTGAAAACAGTGAATAACAAAGCACCAAAGCTTGCAGGTTAATTTTTTAAGCTAATCAATATTAGTCAGCAGTACAAGTTGTTTTAGAGAAAGTCCACAAATAGCATCGGCCAAAGAGCTAATGAAAAGCTGAAATTACCATTTTGGAAAATACTCTCCATCTCCCAAACAGCTCATCCAACAAAGTGAATGAGCAGCACAGCGGCAGATTGAATTGAATGTTGACAAATGCACAATACGGCACGTCAGAAGGACCGCTAAACAATTCACGGTACTTTATGGTTGTGAGTTTATGGAAACCATTTAAGGAAAGACACTCGCAAGGAAAGAGGCTGCCGCATGTTTACCAATGGCTGAAGGAGGCAGCAAAACATTAGTGGGGGAAGCAGTGGAATAGGAAATATTATTCGGCTGTATATATCAATATGACGTGAGCTGGAAAACCACATCCTATATTGTGTGTGCTCTTTCTACGAGCAGAATAGCAAATTCAGTTCAAAGACAGTTGTTTGAATAGAGATGTAACACAAGATAAAAAGGAACATCAAGAAAAGGCACTGCGGCTGCCTGGATGAGTCCTGTCCTTTCCTACACAGGAACATTCAGATAAAACCCAAAAAACCCAAAAGGCAACAATTTCAACACTGATTATGAGAGATTACATTATTGTATTAACCTGCAACAGCCACGGACACAAAGAAACCCGTCTGCAGAGCTAGCTTGGGAGGATGCCCACAGCATGGTCACAGCAGATAGCTGCATCACAGACAGAAACAAATGCGTGTTGGGGGACCCTCCACCTCCCCAAACCCCCAAAACGAGATGCTGCCACAGACTCAGTGGTGGTTGTTGGCAAAAGCTAAGCCGGCTGCTCCAGGTAAAAGTCAGGATCCATGCTGGACAGAGCAAACACACACGCACGTTTGCTTCCTACCACCCCGGCTGAGCCTGAGGAAAAGCAGAATCACATTTTTTTCTCCCTTTTCGCAAAGAAAAGGGGAAAGGAAGCCAGAAAAGCTCTCCCACAGTGTGTGCTGATTTAAGACAAGCACAAAACCCCCATCCCCACGTGTCTGGTAGGTGTAAGCCAGCAACTGCAGAGACTTTTCTTCCTCCCGCTGTATCCCCAGTTTAGGGTAATAACAAGTCACCATAAAATGCCCCCGCCAGCCCCCTGGAACAGCTGGGCTCAGCACCCTTTGGTTAGAGAGGCTGAGAGCAGGCATTTAGGGGAGGCAGTTACCGCGGCAGGAGAGGCACATGGCGATGCGTGCCAGCAGCTGTCACCCAGGTCAGCCGTCAGCCTGCGCCCAGAGCACCTCTCCGGACCAGCATCCGCAGGCATGGACCAGTCTCCCCAGCAAAACCCTGCTGGAGCGTTTTTCTGGGAAGTGGGACAATCCTTACGCTTCTTCCAGGCTCCTTTCAATTTAATGATCCAATACTCATACAACCTCCCACCACCATCAGTGAGAAAAAGCAACAGGATTTTTTCTGTTTCTTTGTAAGTAATTCAGCATTGAATAAAAATAACACGGAGAATCATTGTCTTGCTGCAAATCATTTTCATTTGTGTAGTACTCATAACTTCTTCATATTTCCCCATTCAAAACAAGCAGACTGCTGCTTTGAGTGAAAGATGGAACACCTTTGGGAAAATCTGCCGGCTGATGGCTAGACACTTTTCAACAGACGTGAAATACCTTGGATAATAGCTTTTATGGTTTCAAAGGAAATGTGCTGTAAAACTGCCTGACGGCAGGAGTTAGGAGTTCCTGACACACTAGCACGAGGGGTCATGATTCACCCGGTGTCACATGGTGAACAGGACATAAAACCCCATCCATTTGTTAAAAGCCTGTATTAGGCATGGGAAGGCATTAGTGCTCCACTGAAACGCTTGCATTGTACGTCCTCTGTACCTGTCAGCTAGTTCTACATTAACAGATCACTACAAGTTTCTAAAGAGTATGTAAGCATATCTAATGAAATATGCAAGCTGAAAGTATTAGTAGAGTACAGAGTCGGAAAAAAAAAAAGCTATATTCTTGTCAAAATGACTAACTACAGTCCTGCTCATATTTATCTTCAAACATGTGCTTAATCTTTTACATTTTTAAGGACCTTACTTCTACTAAAAGGAGCCATTTAGTTTTCTTCTATATTTTGAAATGGCTCAGCACAGAAAATCGTATCCCAAGTTTGCATAAAACATGTGAATTAAAGGAAGAAAAAGCATTGTAAACCTTCAGCCCAAGATCCCCCGAGATCTATAACACAAACGGCTCCTTGCTTCATTTACCTACAGCAGCAACGCACCTGCTCCTTCCAGAAATACGGTTGTCAAAATGCTACAGCAAGGAGACTCGGTTTAAAAAGCACTTTTCAACTTTATCTCCCTATTGAACATTTCTCACTGCATCATTAATAAATTAGGGTGAAGACAACATCCTCTGGATGCAACATTTAAAGAGAGATCTCCATTACAAAGATTTACTTCCAAAGTGACATAGTTTTATTTAAAACCTTGCATTATGAATTTAAATTCAGAGGAGGACTGAAAAGCAAGCGGCAGCTGTAGAAAATAAAGTTTAGTCCATGATCTCAGACTTAACCTACCTGCATTTCAGGGTCTCTTGAAGGCAGAATATTATTACTAATGCTGATGTTTCTCTGCAATTTGGGTGTGGACCGAGACCAAAGGTGCTTTTGTTTGGCCCAACCCAGTTTCTGAAGTGGCTCAGGACAGGCAGATGCATTGCATAAAACCCCAAGCTGGCCCATGCTCGTTCAATCCTATAGAATTCTTTTCAAATACCTTTGTACATATAGCACAACAACATGCACAACAGTCTGGGACGGGGTTGCAAATGCTCGGATCGCTACGTGCCTCGCTCAAAGTCCTGATCACCTCTGACTAAACAACAAAAAAATTACCAGAGAGTTCTGAGAATCTCACCATTCAGCCTATGGGCATCTGAAAATTGTTAATATTAAAAAGCTGCCTCAAAAATAATATTAAAGGTTATGCAATAGGCCACGTGCAATAATTACGGCGTTGCCTGTGCAGTCTCGTCATTGCTTTAGAAAGTATTGGGCACATTCTGAGCATGACAGAAGTGACATGAATTCAGTTTCAGTTCTGTTCAGTTAGAGAAACTGGCCTAGATACTGTGTGACATGAAGCAGTGTTGGCATATCGCTACCTTAAAAAGGTAGGTGCTTGATTTAAGCCAAGGCGCTGCTAGTGTTACTGCTGGACATATTTAGCTGCTTACGCTGTGCAGGGTGGCAGGAGAGCAGCGAGAAAGAAAAGGCTAGAATTTTCCAGCAGCAAATCTGGACAATCAATTTAAACCCCCCCAAAACCTCAAAAATAAACAGATTTTCTTCTGTTCATCATCTCTGCAGTACTAAAAGATCTCCTATTGCTCATTTGTGCTGGAGGCTTACGAAAATGAATTGTGACTTACATGGTCAGCAATAGTCCGTCCCAGCTTGTCCATCCTTGACCCAGCCTCTGCAATCTTCTTGGCTGCGCTAATCACATCTGACGTATTTTTCAGTGGACCTTTACCTCTGCAGAACAGAATCTACCTTTTAGCACCAGAAAACTGGAAGAGCGAACTACATATTGCTTTACTCATCCTGTTCCATACAGAACTGGAACTGATTCCTCACCCAAACTGCAGGAATAAGGTTGCACAGAAATAGGCAGGTGTAACTATTACAGCACCTTCGTTTTCAAGACAGTTTCCCTCTTTAAACCCCTCACCATCTTTAGCTTAAATCTAGGAATAAAACCATCTTAAATTTTACTGTTTTAAGCAACCTAATGATGATAAGAGATAACATTTTAGAAGACAGATTTGCAATTTCCATGGAATGCAACATCAAGTTTAAAAAATAGTGTTGTATAAAATCTGGTAAATGAATTTCAAAAGGCATCAAAACCCCTCTCTTTCTTTTGCAAATAACTGTACTAGGAACTATTTCTGCAGTACAGCAATATCAAGAAGCCCATAGAATTTAATGTTGTAAGGAACTGAGCAAGTGTATATATATATATATATATATCTATTCCTTGGGACAAAAATCACCCTTAAGAAAGACAGACGGGCAATAACTGCTGTGTATCTATAGATAATTTAAACAGTTATTACCACCCAGTCATTGCATAGTAATGCATCTCCCGAGTTAATATGCAGGCTTTAATAGGGTAACATTTAAAGGAAATTATAAGAAGTGAGACTCTTAAGAGTAGTTGCAAAACAGTTCACTGAAAGATCAGCATCCCAGGCAGTTCTGAGAGAAGGTGTTGTGTGCACAAATTAAAAAGACTCACCTGGTGAAGTCTGTCATTTCCATCATAATCATACACATTTGTTTTGCCAGAACAATTATATCATTACCGCTGTCATCCCATTTTGATACTTCAGCATCCAATTTACTCTTTTCCTCCTGGAAGCTTGCGACTTGCTCAGCAATCTTAGCTTTTTGCTCTTGAGGGAGCTGAGCCATGATAGCCTGAAAGAGAGAGCTTTCTTATATCGCCTCATGCCACCACTTGTAGAAGGCTTTTTGGAACATTTCACTAATAACCAATTTAAGTCATGGAGATGGGGGAGAAAACTTTAATAGCAATCCTCCACCTAGAGTCTCTACAGAACCATTTCCTTCTGTTTTGAACCAAAGTTTATGCTCTTTCTTAAGAAAGAGTGCCCAGAAAGACACGTTGACATCTGAAACACAGGCATTTGCATGATGAAATTGTTAGACACCAAACAAGTTGGCCAGATATTACCATCCATCAAAGAAAAACTGCATGAAGAGGAGGGACTCGCCTTTTCTACAAATTTTAAAGAGTTTTAAAAGGATGTTCCACTTGGCTATCTTTTGGTGTTGCAATGCACAGGAGAATTATTACGGGTCTCTCTCCTGCAGAAAGCTAGACATACTGTTTTGAAACACGCATACTGAGGAAAAGAGTAAGCAAAAATAAAGAGTACGTGCCTACCCCTGAATAAAATCTATTAGACTAGGTTTACAGCCTGTATGAGACTCAATATCCTTGCCTTCATAAATACGAGGAGCATTCATGCCTCCAGGAGCAGGTAAAAAGGAGTCTTCAGTACAAAAAAAGCCTCTGGCAGTAGCCATGCTAAAAGGTAAATTAGAAATGTCTGCATTTAAATAAAAGGGGAGAGGGGGATACAGGAATAGAGAGTGCCTGTGCAAGGAAGGAGAGCATAAAAACTACTCTCAGTTAGTATAATTCCAAAGCCAACGTGGCAGAAGTTTGATAAGTAAGGCCTAGCTACTTCTTGCCTGGTTGCAGGCTAGAAGAACCTTCACAAAAAAATCTTTCGTGGCACTTTCCCAGGAGTGTAAATTGTTATCGATCCAGAAGGGGACATGTCAAATAAAAACAATAGGTGAGGCCTGTTTTTCCTTCAATGTACTGATTTTAACTTTTCACCTATTAATGATTATATATTGCCTAGCAATGCTTTCATTTTTAACAGTCACGGGAAATGCAGTTAGTTTAAACGTTTTCATTTTTGAGCTCCTCTCAACATTGCCTTGATTAAATGCTCAGTGGCCAAACACATGCCAACACGTGCATGAAAAGGCATCTTGTAAAAATGCCTGAACTGCAGAGTTATCTATTTCTTGCCCACAAACTTAGTATTTGCCTGTTGAAAATAGCATTAGTACAATGGAATTACGTGCCCCGCATCTCCCTGCAGGCGCTCACCTAATTAAATAGCAGTGCCTACGTCTGCGCTGTCAAAGTATAAAGGAGTTCATCAGTATTAAAAGGATTTTGATCTTTCAGAACATCCAAAACAAAACACAGATGTTTCTGACGCCCATCAGACCAACACATGCTGCATTCCACTTAACCTCTTTTTCAGAAGGAAACTGGAAACAAAAGGATGCCAGTTTTCTGATCCAACATTTTCACCACCACCCCCAAAAAATTTAATCTGGATTTTCAAAGCACGTTGAACTGTTTCTTGAAGGCTGGTCATAGTTTTATAATGCTCAGATTTCTTCCTCACCCTTGCACTTTGTCCAGCAATGAGCTGATCATCTTCGGTCTGAATACTTGTTCTGCTTCGGACATCAAAATCCTCAGTCTCAAAGTCAGAATCATCCAACTCTTCAGGAGTCTGAGAAAAGAGTAATTCAGTCAGAGTCAAATGATAGATTTCATGGCTCTAAGTATCAACACGAATATTGTTTTTCAAGCAGAGAGAATGGAAATAAGTGAAGGTAAAAATTATTCCATGTTTTCAACAAAAAGGAAAATACAGGGATTGCATTCAGCTTGTGAACACGTGTGATTATATATGCTTGACTGCTCGTGTTAAACACCATAGGGATCCCCAAAATTACATACCAGTAACTAAACATCTGAGATTTGTCAGGACACTAATGCACTCAGCATTTGAAACAGAAAAAAAGTTTTTTGCAAAACAAACAGTATTTTTGCAACTTGGTTAAATGTAAAAGCTTTGCTTGAGATTCTGAAGCTAAAATTACATCCAGCTTTAAGGCCTGGTTCAAAACCACAGACGTCCTCTTTAGCACAATTATGAATCAAAGTATCGACTAAATTAACAACAGATAAAATATATCAAAATTGATTCTTATCCCCCAGGAAAAGCCAAAAATTTTTAGCTGGTAAGGGCCAGCTTTTATGCTGTAGGCTAAACACATCTGACCTAGTTCCTGCTTGCCTAGGATTTATTTTTGCTACTGTCAGTCTATAGCTGGCAAACTTTTTATAAAGCGTATCAAGTTTAAACAGCGTGTTTGTCAACATACTACATCTTTGCCTAGAGTGGCACTTCATGACAATTTTGCAGGGCTGGATCAACAAAGAGCTTCAGTGATAAATGCAATAAATTGTGATTAACAGATAAGATGCAAATAAACTCCCTGTTCTTCAGATTTCCTTCCCATGATTTGTATTTTACAAACTTGTTTTCTGATACAGACATCTTGTGATACAGAGCTGGAGATGCAGAATAGTTGCCAAAAAGCAAAAGTGACTATGCCGGCAATCAAGACCTAGGGCATTTCAGCCACCATCTCCTCTCCACGCCTTGAAGAACAGAGGATATCCCCAAAATCAGCCTAAGGACTTACACTAATAAGTAGCTCAGTGTATCAATATTTTAAAAACTTAAACTAAATAAAGAAAACAGTTCTGCTGTATCTTTAGAAACTGTTTATGATTCTCAAGCCCCCTCCTCATCCTAACGCCTGAACAACCTGGAGTATACAAAGTGTAATTCTGCCTTTCAACCTGTCAGCAAGGGCAAAAACTCCTCTGGGGGTGACGAGAGATTGCCTGGGGATCAGGGAGAAAAGAGCTTTACTTCAATAACCTACAGAGATAATAAGATTTTAGTTCTGAAAATACACTGCATAAACACAAAAGTTAGGTGTGTGAGTGACTTTTCCTTCTGGTTCCTGTAAAGAACAAGTGCCGCTGGACAAAGTTGCCAGTGAATCAGCTCGTGTGCCCCCGCCGAGCTTAGCAGCATCCTCCTGTGAGCACGGTTACTCCTGTGGTCCAGTGTGAGACAAAGCCTCGGAGAAGTGGTGGCCTGGCATCTCCATTTGGATGGCTCTCTTATCGTAAATGCATTCTAGACCTTACAGCCCTTTGGACAACAAATATTAACATTTTAATTTTTTATAGGTCACTGATGTGTCACCAGTGAGGTGCCGTTAGCTACTGGCAGCTGCAATAAAGCCGTGGCACCCTGACATCAGAGACGCGGCGCAAGGGGAAACGTCAGGATTCCTGGCATCGCCAACTCGGCTAATTACTGACGACGTGGAATTGGCAGTCATGCTTTCATGTCCTGAATAACAAGGACTTTAGTGGGGGGTGAATCAAATTAGTTGGCCTGCATAGCAGGAAAGCACTGATATCTTCATCTACCATTGGTCGTCTGTAAATCCTAAGCTTAAGCTGGAAAAAAAATTGTATGGAGAGCACATATGTGCTTGTCAGCTTTTCTGCTGGTTTTCCATCTGATTCTCTGCTTTAAGCAGCAAACATGGAAGATACTCTTGCAACGGTTACTATAATCACATATATTCTGGGGCCGTATGTCCCTAATTTACTTATCACCAAAATGCATCTGCCATGGTTACCATTCTGAAAGATGAAGACAGTTTCTCTGCAAGGCATTTATGTTTGAGTCAGAGGGGTACAAGGAAGACAGAAAAAATTACATTTGGTTTTTGCTGTGTCTGGCTCCTGCCCATTTTTACCACGCTAAGATTCAGGAAAGATGCCCACAGGTCAGCCTCAACCAGAACTTTCTTTTCTGCAGTCCTTCAATCAACTGCAGAATCCCTTCTGCATCTTCCCCGCACACCTCCTTCCAGACTAATGCTGCCTGACCTACCAGAAATTAGGACTTCCAAGTCACACTCGCTGCACCTGAAACACGCAAGCACAGTAGAGACAAAGCCTGGTCCCTCTTTACCGAGGTGAGCCAATTAACTAATTACATGCGCTAGGAACTGCAGACTGAACTCATGTAGACTGGTTTTTGACTAACTAGAATTAATTCTCAAAATTTACTTAATAAAGAGTCATCAGGCTTTATTTCTAAGCTCTCAAAGCATCAAAAAGCATCCATAGTTAAGAATCCGCTTGCTGTTGTTAAATCAAAGGTCACTGATTTTAGCACATTAACAAGCAAGGCATTAACACGGTATTACAAAAACATGCATGAAGGGTATTTAGCATCACAACTCTGGCTATCATTGATGCTCAGATCTGTTTAATGAGTTTGAATCAAAATGTACTTCTGAAGTACTCCACAGAGTGATGAGCAGTTTTTAAGACTCAGAATGTTAGTATGAGCTAACCGAAAATCTTACGCTGTCTGCTCTCAACGAAACTGATGCACGTCAGTTCAATAAAGGTGGGGGAAAGCGAGCGGAAAAACAGAGCGCTGTTCAAGTTACTCACCCGGATCATCAGTACGGCTTTCCTGATATCTCTTATTCCGTCATACACCAGTCGCGAAGCATCAATAAATTCATTTTCATCCATTGGCTGAGCAGGGTCTGAACTGAGTGCTTCTACAGCAGCTTCTACTTGCTCAGTAAACCGCGGCATAACTGAATTAAGAACACAAAATAACAGTCAGTGTCCCCCCCGCTGTCATCTTCTGCTACACACTCCCGTAAAAGACGTGTGCTTCGTTGTTAACTATCACTGGAAACTGCAGTGGCTCCCCTGAAATTCAAAACATTTGTTATAGAAGGACACCAATACTGTAGCTTGAGTCTTACGTCCACTTCAATTGCTGTTTACTCTTCTGCTATTTGTTTTTTTCCCCCTTAGACAGTGAAAAGTTTATCACACCCTTCTCATGGACAAGGAGAAAACACCTGGGGAAGCAGTTAGAAATTATGGGATAAAATCTTAAGCATTTGTTTAATACTCCCTATAGAGGAACATATTTTTTTGGGGGGGAAACCTCCAATATTACCACCAGGAAGCTGAAGTTTAAGGCGGCACTGGAAGAGGGCAGGTTGCACTGTCATACTTCAGTGACTCACTGCACCCCAGGAAGAACATCACAGAACCATTTACAGTCTGTTCGCTTCTTCAGTGTCACCCTTGATTCTTCATCAAAGTTGTAATTAAAGCAAACCCAACAGCTAATAGCTGGCACAGCACTCACTGAAGCCACGAGAGTCATTCCTTACCCTATATGGATGTTACCGGCCAGTTCACAGAAAAACACCCTAATTTATTGTTTAGGGTGTTTCTTTAACATTTGTAAAGATGTTTTATAAAATTTACCCTTAATGATTACCCAAAATTTTTTCTATTGGCCCAAGGGAGCAGAAATCTTCTGTCTGGATCCTGAACACTGACAGAGCCTGGTACCATACTGCAAGACGATCAGCATAACTTTCAAGCCCTGACTCACTGTTTGGGATTCGTTCCCCAGTGTTTTAGCGTTCTGCAGCTCAGTCAACGACAGCAAGCACGGTCACGGAGACCTTGTGCCCTGCTGAGTTTTAAGCCAGTCAACACAGCAAAATTACATTTCTCATTTTGCAACAGCTCGGCAAATAACTCCCACTAATTTTCATTACAGTATGTAAATGGAGCCTTCAACAGATTTCACAGGTACATTAGTATCCAGTTGCCTGTGCGCTCAAATGCAATATGAATTCAGGGATCTTGGGAGTAACCGACTCTTACCTGTGTTGGACAGTAACTTTGTCGCTTCCAACACCTTCTCCGTGTAGACTCCAGGTTCGTAGTTATCCATTTCAGAAGTGACAACATGAATGACTCTAGCAGCGCGTCCTCGAATTGCACCAGCTGTGCGGTCTAAACCATCAACATCTTTTTCTTGGAGAGCAATGACGCATTTGTTTACATCTTCTAAAATATGATTCTCTGGTGGTAAAAGAAGGAGGATTTAGATGGTAATATCTTCTTTTCTGTTGCAGTCATCAGCATTGCAATTTCTCAGTTTGTGACCTGGTCTATAAAGCCTCCAGTGAGATGCTGTAAAGCACTAATTTTTAAGCTTGCTATGACCAGCAAACAGCTGACTTTCCCAACCAAGTGTTAAAAAACCCATCAGTCCATTCACCTACTGGCATCCACACTTCTCGCCCCGTTCGTACTCGATTTTACCAACAGAAAAGCCATGTTCAGCTGCATTCTGCTTTAACGTGTTTCTTTCCATGTTCCTCCCCTGGACTGCCAAAGCCCTTACTCCAAATATTTGCAAGCCACTCCCCGTCATTCCACGCGCGTGGGGCGATGAGGCACCCTCCCCAGCACCACACCTCATCCACTCAACGCTCTAATAGGCTGGGGCACTTGTTGCACGTTTCTAGCTTCCTACATGGTGTTTTCCTACAACCACACACATACCATCAGAGAATACTAAACTGTTAGTCCTCCATTCAAATTTAATACACATAACACATGCGGTGATTTATGCAGAAAGCGTTCCAGCGACAGAGTACTTATTGCCTCTTAAGAAAACAAAAAAATAAAGCCAAGACCTCTGTAATTTACTTTTAGAATATATTTTCTTTTTTATACGGAGATATTTTCCCCCATTTATCAAGTCCAAGAAGCTTACAATGAGTAGAAACCGCTAAGAGATTTCTGAAGATACCTAAAGAAAGTTGGGATCCTCACTGGGGGAAACCCACCCAAAAGGTCTTCCAAACTCAGTTAGAGACCTCTAATATATCAGTACCAATGCTTCACCAGTGCCATCCAACATCAGCAACTGGGCTGCTTGGTATGAAACCAACTTGGAAACATTTCTGCTCTGTCACTTAAAATAGTTTCCAGCGTTACTTACCATTGACTTAACCATGCTACACTGGCAATCCGTGCCACCGAAGTGGCTTTTATTCCCTACGCAGGTAGTAAAAGAGCTATTTTGCAAGAGGTTGTAGAGCCGAGAAGCACATAGAGTTGACTGACAGAGGATTTGTATAAACTGGCTGAAAGGATTGCTGCTGGAAGCGTTACGCTTAATTTACATAAAATTAACAGAGCCGGGTGCAATATTGCGAGACTTCTGTAAGCAACCTTGACAAAAAATACGCTTGTGAAATACCTCTGAAGCAACTCAGCCTGAACAAGTTCAGCTGAGGGCAGAATGCGGCCCTAAGAGAGAAGCGCAGGTTCATTAGTGATTTGACAAGTCAGTGAGCAGGCAGCCAAGGTACAAGAGCTGCAGCAAGGAGCACACAGAGTTTCGGTATTTAAAGCAAGAGACAGACATCCCTGCAAGTTGCAACAGCAAAAGGAAAAAGCCTTGGTGTCAGGCCAAAACACAGACTGTTTATTGCTTGAATTCCTTAACGAATAAATTAAGCCACAGACCATTGAAGAGCTTCTTTGGATTATATGAATTTTAATAAAAGGCATGGACAAAATGAGGATGAATATTTAAATGCCTGCTGATCATTTAATGTCTTTTGCAGGTGCAACGTTGCCAGAAAGACCCTTCTATGGAACAATAATCCCTCACGGGCCAGTCTGCAAGGGGCCCCGGGGACGTAGGGGACCGTCAGGTGCATCCAGTGTGGTTATACTCTGCAGCTGGATGATAACAAATCAGATGTGACACTGTTCCGCGTGCTGGTATATACACACACTGCTACCTGTCCTACAGGCACACGGACCACAAGTGTCTGGCACAAAATGCCATCTGCTGAGGCCAGGGTGGCAGAGCCCAAGAAACGCTGACGCACGGGTTCACCTCCAGTACCTTCGGGGCCGTGGTAACGCCGTCCTGCATCAAAGCTAACAGCCTTCCTGCTGCTGAGCTGGAGAAAAATCTCACAGCAATAGAATGTAATGCAGAATATAACTCAGGAAAAGGCAAAGGGATCTTGTCCTTTTCCCTACACGGAAAAAATGGTGTGGTTTGCCAAGAAGGTAAGAGGAAAGGCAACATTTTTCCAATAAAACTGAGTTTTAGAGCAAACAAAGAAATATGAAAAAATGTGAAAAGCTAACAGAACTAAAAGTCCCCCACAACTGTCAATCCTCAATCCACCCCCATCAAACACCTTCCACCTCCACCCACCTCCTCATTAAAAGGACTCAGAAATCCTTTTCCAAACATCCCAAGAAGTGTGCGAAGGAGTCTGGAGGCTAAAAGAGATCAAAACCTAAGAGCAACAGTCAGGAGGTAAAGCCACAGATACATAAATGTAACTCTGCTTCTCCGATGTGTGCCCTATGGAAGGTCTTAGAACAATTTCCATGCGGGATCCTCTCTTGACAAGGGATGCTGGAAGAACCAGGTCAAGCAGCAGTGGCAGTAGACGTGGATATGAACAAACACTTGAGTGTTCACACACTTGTAAATACAGTACTCATCTTGTAACGAAGAAGGACAATCATCGGGCCCAGCCAATATTCATCTAGAGGCTCTTAAGACGAAATAGCTCCGCTGTGATGGGCAGTCTCTTGCGTAAACCTCCGTCAGCGGCAGAGGAACAGAAGGCAGCAAATGGAATGATTTTTTTTTTAGAGGGTTTCAAAGGAGATCCAGGTAATTTCAGAACATTGAATTTGACAATTACATGGTGCTACCCGCAACTGCTCTAAAGAGCAGAGATAGTGGGCACACAAACACACCCCGAGTGCTCAGGGAAGGCACTGACAAGAGGGCTAAGAATTACAGAAAGTACAGAAGAGCTCTGAAATCAGGAATAATGAAACAGGCAAAGACTCTGCAGTCAAGAAAGAGATGACTGACTAAGCGTACGACAGAAGTCTGCACATTTACAAACAGCACGAAAAAAGCTAGTAGGGGGAAAAAACCTCTTCACCACCTTCTACTCCAACTAGGGGCATCAAAGGAAGCAAACAGGCGACACTGCAAAAACGAGGAGGTTCTTCACACAGAGCACGGTTAAGCTGTGAATTTTGCACAGGATGATGGAGATGCCAGCGGTTTATAATGGTCGAAAGAGCAACACGAGTTTAAATGAGAAAAATCTGTCAAGGACTGTTCAGTGGATAGCACCTCTGATGCTGGAGCTCCCTGAGCTGCAAATCACTCCTGGCTGGGAGCACATAGGAAAGGTCTTTAGGCTACAGGACTCCTCTGCTATTCATCTCCTATGCCCTGCCAATTACCCACTGCCAATTACCCACTGCCAATTACCCACTGCCAATTAGCCCCTGCCAATTACCCACTGCCAGAGCACTATCCTAACTCAACAGGGCCCTTCTCGCACTATGCTCTTCATAAAGTGTTGGAACCCACAAGCTCATCTGCAACTCTGTGCATTTAAGTATCCTTCTTCTACGACGCTCTGCTATGATCGAAGCCCACCATCTCGTGCAGCCAGCCTTTACTTGCAGATAATTGATACAATTCCGCAGCATAAGCTGAACAATGGAGCGTATACTTCATGACGGACAGCACAACACGTTGGAGGAATGTGGGGGTGGTTTTTTATATAAATACACACACACATACAGACTCACAAGAACTCTTTTAAATTCTGCTTACATCCCAGTTAGTAACGGATACAAACTGACACAAACATCCTAATAACCCCAAACGGAACCTGGTATAAATCACACCCGTCAAAGAGATATTTAGCAGACGAATTGGAGTTGTGGCATTTATATGGGAAACATTTATCAAAGTTCAAACAAATAATATTTAAAACAATATTTATTGCTTTAGTATTTTTCTAACATCTCTCCGATAACGCAGCACATACAAATAATTGCTGAATGCACTCGAGCATCTGCAGTAGTCTCAAAGTAGAGCATTTCCACAGCATCATTTTGGGTGGTGAGCATACGCTGGGAGAGAACTCTCTCCTGAGTCAGCCAGCCACCGCCTCAGAAAAGCAGCGTTCCCTGCTTATTGCCAAGCCCTTGAGACTCTTCAGAGCAGCTCAGCAATGGGCCAGCAACGTAACCTGTCCCCTCAAAAACAGAGCCCCCATCTCCTCGAATGACCTACACAAGGACACAGACCGCTCCGTTCCAGTGGCTGGACCTATTCTGAGCCACGCTTGGAAATGAAATACAGTAAGGCAGCTTTACACGGGCTGTGTTTTCACAGCCTAACAGCTCTTTCTCTTTAAAATGCTTTGGACACTTGTGGGCAAACTCCAAGTGGAGCCGTGAACTTCAGCTCACAATTCTCTCTAAATATACTTCCCCAGAAATAGGCTCCTCGCAGCTGTGCAATTTCAACTACTGCTGCAACGATGAGCACGCAGACAGATACAAAGAACTGGGACGTTCAATTGCCTAATAAGTTTATACTAACTCATTGCAAAGAAAAATTTTATTCAGAACCCAGGGAACCACAATACAACTTGTATGATACTACAGGTGACTCACTGTAGAAACACTACTTGGTTTTTTTCCTTTTCTTTTTTTTTAAACTATCAAATAAAGGATGGTCTTTTAATTCAGGATCTTAATTTTTCGTCTGTATTTTCTAGTTGTGTTCACCTGGCACTTCTGACTCCACACATCTTCCCGTATCAAATCTCTCTTTACAACTGGAGGTTTTAGGTCCCTTGAGATGCCCAAGTCTGCTTGCACCAGGAAAACGAGACCTTCAGTTTGTAGCGGTAATTTGCCGACGCTATTGCAGATACAATGTGCGTGGTTGTATCGCCATGTCTTCTGACTAGAGCGGAATTAGATGATGTGGAAATAAAAACGCCCCCCTTATTTCTAGGTCACAGCAGCTAATTGTGGGTCTTTATCAATGATGCTGATAAAACAGATTATCTTAGCAAGTACTTTGCCAAATAGAATTATTAATCTATTATAATTATCTAATCTTTTTTAAAAACTTTACTAAAGCTGACATAGTTAAAAATATTCACAGAACATTTTCTATAGGAACAGCTTTATTTTAATTAACTTGTACAACATGGCTTGATATTAATTTCTGTTTATATAAGAAGAGTCTAAGGTGAAGTGAGGGATTGTCTTTTTTCTAGTTCATAACTTGAACACAACCATACTCTGTTTCCCTTGATGTTACCAGTGAGGTTTGTCTACAGTAGCTAGGTGGTAATTCATCAGTAGCTCAGCTAGCAAATCAAATTCTTGAGACATAAAGCGTCTTTCACTATGTTTAAGCTGATCTGTCTACTGACATGTAAATATATACATTTCTGCATGCACGCGCTGTAAGTGCAATGACAGGTTTGTACAGTACCTGCTGAACTAAACTATCACTGTTTCCACACTATAAAAATACCTCTTTTCCCGTGCCAAGATCTCCTGCTCTATTTTCACACCTCGCTTGGCAGAAGATGACGCTTGCCAGGTGAAGTGTACCAACACCATCCCCTCCAAAAACCCGAGAAGACTCCAGAACACGTGCAGAAACCACCCGTTTCCAGGAATAAGTTCAGTTATGAGAATGATTTGTTTCCAAGATCCAACCCCTGATTACCTGATACAGCCAGGAAGTCATCGATGGAAGTGATGTCATCAACAGCATCTGTCAGCACTCGGACTTGCTTCTCCCACTGCTCTTTGAAGAGATCCATGTTTTCTTGAGCCAGCTTGCTTTGGGGCTTAGCAGCCAGAGCCAGTGCAGCATTAATGACCTGTAACACACCTCTGGATTTTTAAAACATATCCTTAATTAAACAACTCGTTTTCATATGTTAATCCAATGAAGTCAACAGCAAACAAAGGCAGCTTAGTAAGTTTTCAGGAACAAAATGCAAAAGTCTTTATTCTCTTGCTCTCATATCCAACTCATACCTGCTTCCACATTTATTATGGTTAGTTATTGCAAGCAAAACACTTGGCAAGTATTCATGAGAGCTAGCTTCACCTTTCTTTAACAGCTCATGTTAAAAAGGTGTTGCTTTCTGAGTGCAGGTTGTGTTGTTAAACATTTTAGACAGGATGACATTTCGTACACCGGAGGCTGCATTTCCTAAGCTACTTGCCAGAACCTGAGAAAAAAGGTCAAAAAATGATTAATCTTATACATTCTGAAGTCGAAACAATATGCAAATGCAAAATTAAAGATAAATTTTGTATTTCTCTTCCTTAAGGCTTTACTCTTTACCGTGCCCATAATTGTTATATAAAACCTAAAGATTTCTGTTACGGCTGTGGAAGAGCCAGATTAGCCCAGGAACAGGAGGAGAGAACAGTATTTGATGCTCCTCCTGAACAGCCCCCTTCTAATTTTCTTCAAACCCTCCACCTGTAATCTCCTCCAGATCCTTGGTTTTCTAAGCAGAACAAATGCTACACATACTGCTGGGTAACAAAGTTTCTGCTGTGCCAACTAATTGGTCAGTTAAATGACCAAAAAAGCCTCTCTGGGTGTGGGAAGAAAGCAATCTCAAAAGCCTGCTCCTGCTCTTCCTGCACTATGCTCCAGCAGAATGACCTGGGAACACGCCAGGCGTGAGAAACCATCCGCAGCCAGACTGACAGGACAATCCTAACCTCGTTTTTAAGCACCTGAGACTTAGAGCTAATTAACTTATAAGTTCAGCAGGCAATTTTTCTTCTCCGCTTTAGGACCGTATTAATTTCACAAAGTTGCCAAACAAAACATGCAAGCGCCAGATGTTTCTGGTGTTCCAAAATCTACTTTCTCTACCTGCTTCATTTAAAAGTGTCACAAAGCATTTAAAAAAATATATAACTCACTAAACGTGGAAATGATGGTGATGTCAAACATATCACGATGGCACTGAATGAATCAGGCAGGAGAAGGAGGCTCATTCACCCAAGGGACACTAGAAATTAGCAGTGAAAATCCACAGAAAAGCTATATTGTTCTCCACGCTACTGTCCTGCCTCTGGAGACGGAGGCTGCAAGTCTGGGTCACAAATCAAAACGAGCTTGACGGGTCTGATAACACAGACAAATGCGAGAAACAATTCGGCATGAGCGGCAATCTGCTCAGGAGACCTGCAGGGATAAAACACGCCTTTGAACCCCAGCAAGTGCCCTCGTCCTCCACAAAGAACATGGGGTACTCTGCTGCTTCCCCTTCCCCAAATCAGCCACTGAAGTCACCTCTTCCGTGCAGGCAGCTCCGGGAATCAGGGTGTCCCTTCGGAGAGAGACCTGCTGCCACCTAAGGTCCACGCTGCTCTGCTACCCTCACTCATGTTGCCTCTTAATAGCATGGTTCTCAAGTCCTGAAAGCCCCGAAAAAAGCCTTGCAACACCCAAGAAAGTTATGTTTAAAAATTTAAAATCAAACAGAAATACAGGTTTTCAAAAGGGAAACCTATTCTCCACTCAAGAGCCCTGCTTCCTAAGTCTAGCCACCACCGTCTCTTGCCCCAGTCTGATCGATGCAATGAATTATCCACCTGTCAATCAAAATCTAGATATCAAAAGTTTTATGAAGATGAATCCAAGTAACAAGTATCCTGGCAACAAAAAGGGTAAACCAGACAACGCTCCAGAAATCCACTCTCAGCTTTTATCCTGCTAGTAACCGTAGCTGCAGAGACAGAGAAGATGGCGATACCAAGGGTCAGGACATTCTCTCCTGCGCTCTTCTAGCTGCCCTGGCCAATATCAGATATGAAAACATCATTTAAGCACTAAGACAGGTCAGCATTAATGCCGAAGGAACATATGGCCTGTGTACCTGTGTGATGTATGTCTGGGCAGCAGCATCTGTCCGAACAATTTATCTTTGTCAACAGCACACGTCCAACCCCAGATGCCCACTTAAGCAACTCTTCATATGTAATGGAAGAGCTGTCATAGATAGAAGGCTCTGCAAGTGCTCAAGACACTCAAACAGGGCGTCACCACCAAATCCAAATGCAGGAGGCACCATCGGCCTCCCAACAGGCAGCCTGTCCAGCTGAAAAAAGGAAATTTTTTTGTACAACGGCAAAAATGCATGGCCAAGGCAAAGGTATTTTAAAAAAATGGCCAAGCAAAACTAGCACGTCTGATCTCCCTTACAAGCAGACGTGTCTTGCATCTGGAAAGCAGCCAGCAGTGCTACAGATGAGGACAACCTGGTGGGGAAATCAAAGGCTATCAAGCGGCACTGTGGAGCTAAACACAAAACTACAGCTTAGGAAACCCATGCACTACATGCGTGCTCAGGAAGAAATTCAAGACAGCAGATACAGCTCAAGAGTCCTTTTCTGCAGCACACGCTCTATCTCCACACGCAAAGTGGTTCCAACATTGAGTTCTAGCTGGGTTGATAAGACCCTTCACTCTGCCAAATGTGTACGGCTTAGCATTTACGTGGGCAAGTCATCCTGGATGTGTCTTACACATCTGCTTGGGGTAATGTCCCAGGGCTTACTGACAAACCCCTGCAAATTATATATTTGCGGAAATCTACTCTTACAGGATGCCTGGTATCCAGCAGAGAGTGACTAAGTTCCTTTCCAACAGATGCTGAGATAAACATGGGAAAAGGACAGGGATGCTGGATCTTAAATAGTCTGTGTATGTAGCAGGATCATGATTCATTTATTATCTAAAAATGAACACTTGGGGGGAGGGGGAAGGGACTGATTATACACTATTGCTTCTCCAAAAACCATGAAGCATTGGGCAATTACTTAAAAATATGAGTAACTCTTACAGGAAGAAGATATATATATATATATATATAATTCAAAAAATAGGAAGAATATGGCCAGACTACCTGAAACATAGCCGCTTCCATGTAAAACATTTGGCAATTTCAGGGAAATATTCTGTATTTCAGAGCTTTTCAAAATGCTGCCAGAGCACTGTGATCACAATGACTCACTGTAAGTCGTACAAAGAAAAGAATCAAACAGGGACATTTTGAGACTATCCAGAAGGAAATGAAGCATGGCAAGAAAACACACTATTTTTATCGGTGCTTTGTTTCCTGTAGCAATTGCAATGTTCAAGTCAGCCCAACGCTCGATAACATGGTTCCAGCGAGTTACTTGGAGTCGCTCTCCTCCGCCTCGCAGCTTCCCGCGGCGGCAGCCAGGACTTGGCAACCTGCGCCTGAGATCAGGCAGGCTTAGGAGTCAAAAGACTTCCAAGTGAGGTCTCAATCTCTACCTCAAATCCTCTTCTCATGTCGTTCATAGGAAAAACTTGCCACTTTTTTTTTATTTTCTCTATTGAAACCAAAGATGTCAGACTGAATTTATATATTTATACCTTTGCGGGGCAGGACTCTCCCAGATTCCCTGAAGAGTAACTTCTGCCTGAGTTACAAGACTGCAGCCGCTTTGCCCAGGAGCTCTCTAAACAGCACAGCTGTTCCAGGACAGAAGACACCTTAACCTTAGATATGCTTGTGGGTAAATTAAAGCCATCAGGTCACCCAGAATTAGGTTTTTTAGGCTTTTTTTCCCCAGCCTCACCTTTATAGCACCCCATCTGAAAGACTAGAACGCTACCTGTACACAGTGGTGTTCCTACAAAGGACTGCAAAACCAAAGGAAGAAATAACGCTTGGGAGAAGGAAACTGCCACCTATTTATTGTGTGTTGCAATCCCTGCCTGTTGTACCTTAATCGGGGTCTCAGTGCGCAGGCTGTCTGTAACCAATATAACGGTAAGCACTTTTTATTTTTTGCCTCAGTCTTTCTGATAGGGACCTTTTGTTCCTCCTGCAGCTGGTTTAACTTTGCCCTGTTTCCTCTAGCATCGATTTTAGGATGCTACAGTGCCACAACAAGGATGAGTTTCTCAGTTTCAAAACCAAACACCCAGTCCTCTCCCGTCTCCTCACTACACACCTTTTCTTTACAACCAAAACACCTGCAATTCCCAAATAACTCCTTTTTTGTTTTTCAGTAATGATCTTTATTTACCAGCTTTCTTGTGGCATTTGGGTATGAGTTGGGGAGTAGCTCTGCAGCCTTCAAATCCAGGATACTTTACCTTTGTGTAAAAAAAAAAAAAAAAAGAAAACAACAGCTAATAAAAGCAGCATCCATCAGCTATTATCTCAGGGGTTGAAGAAAAAGTGACATGCACAAACCAAGCCCTAGCTGGGATGTGAAAAATCAGTATTATTCTGGAGTACATGAAAGGGAGCTCATCAAGCACAGCACAGGATGGAGTTTGCCTTGGGAAGAAGATCCGAGAGCAAGCAAGGGCAGAAGCAGCGATCTCAGGCTGAGCGGAAGCAGCCTCTTACTCCACCTGCCAAAACCAGTAATTGCACCACGCAGCGCCCCTCATTTGCTCTGTTTTATTGCTGCCTCAGAGCACTCCTGTGATATGGAGGGCAAGTTATACAGGAGAAGTAAATCCATGATTCTGAGATCACAGCTTTCCAAATGGTCAAATGGATCCATGACCTTACCCCCAAAGCTCTGCACCAGCTGAGTCCGGCCAGGAGTCTCCCCTTGCCCAGGTGGATTTTAACACCCCTATTTTTCTGTATTAAAGAAAGCATAGCCTGCTTACTGGCAGTTTTTTAGAAGCTGTTCATAGTTTAATTTTACATATGCCAGATGCCAAAGTTACCTCCAGTGTTCACCCTATTCATGTCTCCTTCCCTGCTCCTAATTGCATTTTGCTCTGAGTGGAAAAAAAAAGAAGGTTTGTAAGCAGGACGTTTAAGTCGCTTCGAGTTACATCCAGCCCCAGGTTTGCATCCACCCATCTACACGGGCTAACCCTCTACATACTTCAATACAGCAAAAAGCACTCTGCAGACTCTGATGAGCCGAAATGCCTGGAAGCAAAACATACAGAAGATTGTTTTGCACTTTCTCCAGCTGTAATGGCAGTGACCAGCAAGTGTACGGAGGCTGATACACCAAAAGAAGGAAAAGTTTGCTTTGATTTCCAATACTTTGTTCCGACGTATAAAAGGTACTTTGAGCACTTCCCTGCACAGGCTGCAGGCATCTCTGCAGAGATATTTATTCTTGTTGTTACAGTGCTATAATGACCCACAGATATGCCCTTTTACTAGAATAACATGACCTTTTCCAGTTTAGCATATAGTGCTATCAAAGTATTTACTAATTGCATACTGCATATAGATAATTATCAACTTCCCCATACACAGAGAAAGCATTTTCATTTGTAGCTGAGGACTGCTATTACAGTACCAGTCAGTGTAGAAGCCGCAAGAATTGTGGTGCCATTTGTTTTGGCATTCGTTTGCATTGCTTCATTTTGCATTTCACAGACTTCAAGCACCAAAGCTTTAGGGGTTTCAGGGACTCTTTTCTGGAAGCTGTTCTGCTACTGCGCTCCACAGATCGTACTGTGCCTGCGATGAAAACACAGGTCCTGACATGCTAACATACCTCTTTCTACAGAATTGAGCCCCTTTCTCCTATCTTTGCTTCTTTTTATGCATCAGGAACTGCTTGAGCTTCTAATAATGTGTCTGTGATGGCCACTCCTGTCCTGCGCTGGCTCTTCTTCACAGCAAGGCTGCACGATACAAAACTGCAACCCAAGTGTTAAGAATTTTTTATGTAAGTATTCCTACTCAATGCCAATAAAATGCTTCAAGCACCTGTAATTAAACAGTCTGGAGACAGATCTGCTAGTTAGTACATTCAAAAAAATCTGACAGTCTTTCAAAGAGAAGAAAAAAGGGGACAATTGTTCGATATCAAGTCTTTACTGCAAGAAAAATGAAGTTATCTCCTTCTCCAACAGCCACCAGGCAACGGGCAGTAATTGGGGACTCGAGGAGGAGAGAAAGCCTGCAGGTCACGTTTGGCTTTGGTTGATTTGAAGGGTGGACTGGAGGGGTTTTTTTGTTTCTCTGAAATGCTGCAACTTTTAAACAAAAGTTTTCATGCTATTTGGAGCCTCTACATGGGATTCCTTATGCTTCGGTATTTTGTCTGTGTGTCAGTAGGTGTGATCAGCATATGTAACCATCTGCCTCATCAGAAATCTATAAGCAACAAAATTGCTCTTCAAGCAGTTCAAAACTGGAATGTAAGGATGTGGAACAGCAATTATTAAAACAAGATGTTAATATGAGAAGAGCCAATTTATTTTTATTAAAAATGTAATTTAATCCAAGAATTATCTGAGCTCTGTTTAATGGGCAACACTCATTTGACTGTGCAGGGGACGGCGAGCGATGCTAAACACGCCGTCTGTGCTAAGGTAGGTATGGGGGGGAGCAGGGAAAGGACAGAGATGCTGCCCAGTGCCCTCCCAAGGTTTCTAAAGAGGATGAGCTCCTTGGGCAGCAGAGGAGAAAGGCAGCTGGCAACGGCTCAGGACAAGCCCTGCCTTACAGATGGAAGAACAGGTCCTGCGTGCCCACCCCAGGGAGGTGCAGGTCCACCCTGCTCCTGCAATCCGCTTCCCCGAAGATGATCCCAGTCTCAAGGGCAATGGGCTCCAGCTTTTGCTAACAGAAGCAAACACCCAAACTGATGGAAATTCCAATCCATAATTATTTGCTGAAACTCCCAGTCCAACTGCAATTTGGTTAGAAGCCTATAGATGAACTTCAGAGGCTTAAAAGAATGAGAAAGTCAACATATAGCTGGGAAAAGCAGCTGCGAGTGACAGCAGACTGTCACAGCAAAAGGCTGGAGCAATACTCCTTCCTTTCAAGAGCTGTACTGGGGCATTTTCACTGTTGCTTTCTAAACACCTACAGCTTGTACAAGCAGAAACACTCCCATGGTTAAGCTCTCTTCTCAGACATCTTTAATTCAAAATGCTGTTACAAAACAGCTTTTGCAGGCTCCCAAAGCAAGTACTTCTTGGAAACCGAACTCAGAAGCCAGAGTTACAAGCAAGGATCCAGGTTTTTGAGTCGAGATAAACAAAATCTTTCACTAATTTACCGTTGGCAAGCTCTGTGTTTAGCAAGAAGGCAAAGAAAAACTTCCCCTGGCACTCTGCTAGGCAAATGGAAGCACAGGCAACTATTCCAAGCATTTCACAGCAGTACTTTTCCACTTCCATTATGAAAGACATCTTAAGCATTTTTAAAAACATATTTAACTCTAGTGACGGAGGCCTTTTGCTCCTTCATCTTAACCCACCATAGGCAGGTGTGTTTCCCCCACCACCAAGCAAGGCATGAAGCTGCAGGGAACTCCTGCGAGATGCTGGACAAATTTGTGTCACCGACATACACGTGACCTCAAAAAAAAGAATTCAAGCAGGCTTGTAAGTCAAAGCTTCGTGAAGAAAAACACCACCGACCCCCTAATGCTGCCTTATTCCTCCTCTGTTAATCCAGCCTAACACAAGTCACTCAGCTGGCTACAACGGAGCACGCACTGCCCTTCCTAACACTTCCTCCTGCACCATCAACAGGGAGCTCTAAATATCCCATTAAGTCTTCAACTTCGCATTAATTTCGGCATTAACTGGCTGGGGACTCACAAGGAGGAAGGATGATGTTACTCTTGAGGACGAGCTGATTTTCAGTAACACAGCCACACTAAACAAGTTGAACTGCTTGCTTTTGTACGGACTTTTCAGATGAAAAATTTTCTGCATCATCTTTACCCTCAAAGAACTAAACTTCAAACCTGAGAATGTCTGAACCCTTGGGTGACACTGGCAATGAATGACTTCTCGTCCGTACTGACAAAACTTCCAAGTTTTCCCTAACCCGTTTGAAGTGTTACATGTTCTTACTCCCGCTGTCGGCTCAAAACGGCTAGTTATGGCAAGGGACCGAATAACTGCTCTATTTGAGATACAGCTTTTATAATTAACTCTACAGATTGATTTCTACAGAAATCATTCTTTAACCAGGAGTTCCCTACTCCCAGAATGGCTGCTACTTGGCTAAGCTATTTAAGAGGTTACCTGGGACTCAAGTGCATTAAATTTCAGTTTCATCCTTTCAACTGCAGCAATACCTTGCATTAAATTTCATACATCATCTTTCTGTGTGATAATGATATATTCACTTGAGTTTCAGAGACTATTGTAATTACCGATTGACTTGACTTATTCTGAATCCAGCATCTTCCTGGAAAAATACCATCTAAGCAAAAAAACCCAAAAAAGCAGATAATGTTGGATTAAATCTGTACTTTATGCCTAATTCACACGTTTGTTCAGCACAGCCACCTGAAAGGATTCAAGAAGCAGCTGTGAATCTCATCAGAATGAACTGCAAAATAAACAGATAATGGTCTAAAAAAAGACACAAAATCCCACTATGCTGTTCTTTTTATCTAGAAGCATTTCAAGATTATAGGGAATAATCAAAGTTTGGGGACTGTTCAGTAACGCAGTTGAGGAGGACGAGAGTGTGCTGCATCGCTTAGACTGGCACAAGACAAACTTCTGGATTGTTAGGAGAAAACACAGATGCCACTTGTAAAACAGTTTAGACAAGTGCCCCTAATTATCTCTCAGGATTCACAACATGTTTAAATACTCTTAGAGCATTAAAGAATCAACCAGAGAACACGTAATATAAAAGCACTCTTTCAAGTGCTACGAACATCTATAGTGTTATTTACTAATCTCTTGGTGACAACCCTGAAATTAAGGCAAGACTGTGCAGCAGAGCATCTAAACTGCAGGCTTGGAAGTTCAGATGTGTGACCTCTGTAAAGCCCAAATCCACCAGTTATAGACCGTGTCCATTTATAGATAATCAAAGGTTCCGATGGGTGTTAAATATATTATCCATAATCCCTGAAGTCAAAGGTTAACAACTGCACTTCACTAGATGTGACTATTGACTAAAGTTTGTTAATTATTTTATGGTGACTATCACAATGTTTATTTTATAAAGGAGTAGGTTTTTTTCAATCTGCAGTTGTTGGAAAAGCAAAGAGACAAGAGTCTGAAGCACACACCATTTCAGCAGCGGGGAGGGGAAAACACCCCCCACAGATCTGGACAACTACCAGATACATTTAGATTCAAAGAAAACCTAACTTTAAGATGATTATTTTCAAAAGCATCAGCATTTGTTTGAAACAACATGCATTAGACATCCATATTCTTGGAGATTTAAAAAAAAAAAAAAATTACGTCCAGCCTAGCTGGTTACTTTAGGAAAGAGCAAGCCCTTACACCAGATCAGATGTACTTTTAAAAGCCTTTTCTTCCACATGCGTGGTTCCAACTGTAAAAATTGACCTTTGGTTTTAAGAAGCCACACACACCACTTGCCCCAGATGTGGGAGGCAAAGAAGGCAGCTGATGCAGGAGTGGGAACCACCCCAGGATGACAAAAGGCCTCCTAGATGGTATTTAATGTTTTATGTTCGGGTGCCCGTCTCCACCTATTGCCTGAAAATTCCCTCCTGCTGAGGGGAGTACAGGTGAACATCTCTCTCTTCCTTTTGACTGGTGTTAAAAGGACCAATATGTGTGGAAAAACCTGAACAAATTCCACATAAACCTGAAACAATATTTCTTATTTTTATAAAATGCCATTTGACCTATTTTTTTGAGTATGTATTTTCCATTACCTCCTCATTACCAACAGCAGCTTATTTGTATGTTTTAGATCTGAATTTCCTGTTGCTTTAAAAAATGTAAATTACAAGAATTGACAGTGCACTGTAGTCTTCAGGGGTTCATCCAAGTATCTAGCTGTTGACATTTAAAACGTCAGGGCTGTCAAAATGGAAGAGGATAGTCTAGTGCTTATGTAAACTTAATTTCCTTGTTTCCATTAAAAAGTTATTAATTAAAAGGTAGTCTCAGCCAGGTTCAAACTCTTCACATGTACCCAGCTTCCTCTGATCTTACTCTACTGAGATGATGATTTTTTTGGCATATTTATATTCTATTCAGGCAAAAAAATAATATATCTATAACTCGTCCTACAGCACGCAGAGGAGCAGTGGTAGTGTCTTCACAAGACATCTTCCTGCAACATGACTGTGCACAGCAAACCACTGAAGCTTCACTAGTTTACTGTCTTGCAGGTTACTAGAATACCCCAGCCAAGTGAAATTAGAGCTGTTACGTAAAAAAACCACCCATTCGTATCACTAATTAGTCTGTCACGTATTTTGAAGTTTCTAAGTCTTGATGGCTATACTGCATTTCATTCTCTACATATAGTAAGGAAAAAGTCAAGTTCTGCAGTAAGTCCATACACAGCCACCAAGAGGGCAGGTCATGTCCTAAGCAGGACCAGTTGCCCAACTTACTCAGGTTCATCTCATGTTCTTACACTCTTCATTACCTGGGGACACAGGGCTTCAAGCTGGCTGGCTGACATGCGAACCAATTTCACACCTTCTTCGTTGTTCGAGATGGAACAGGCCAAGTTGGCAACCTGTGTCAGAGGTGAGAGAAAACAAAGCACCACTGTTAGAATTGGGGTTTTTTCCTCTCTGTAGGAAACTTTTTACCAGTGACCAGTAACCCATCATGAAATACAAAGCATCCACATTCGTTCAGTTCTGAGTTAGAAACCATTAATCAACATCTGTTTCTTCTCTAGCTGTAAAATATCATAACACAACAGATAATAAAACCATAGTCATTCAAACAGGACAGACAGATCGTTGTTACCACTGATTCAGTTAGGTTCTCACCAGTAAAACATACAAGAGCATCACTGGCAGCACTTGAAGTTACAGTTAAAAAGCTTGTTCCCACTTGAGAGGGAGAACAGCAACCACACAATTAAAAAAACCAATCCAACTCCCATGCATTTGAAAATTAGGTAGTCCAATGTCAGTAAGCATAGGGATGCTCCCTTTTTCTTGAAAGATTTCTATATCCTACTGCGTGTCGATCCAAAACAACCTTGAGGCTCATCAAGCAATTCACCTATGCAAGCGGCACAGTGGTTTTGCAAAGCTCGAGCTGTTTTTGCTGGTGTTGCACGGAGCGCACCTCTGCGACAGGATACAGGTATTTGATGCATTGGCTTAAACTACTCGATGCATTACTTTATCTAGTCAAAGGCTGTACTATCAGGCAGGTGTTCCTCCAGCCCTCCATTTATGTCTTGATTCATCAAATAAAACCATTTGCTGGTACAGGTGATCTTGAAAATCCATCCAAAATTTGAGTATCACCTTGTGATGCTAAAAACTTTACTCCAAAACCTCAACCTGTTGCACAGCAGCATCTTTAACTAGGTCATCTTGAAACAGAGGACCTTTTGTAAACACCTGCCTTTTAAGAGCACACAGCAAGGGGACAGCACAGAAGTTTTTGGTAATTGAAGATATTCCTCATATCGGAGCTACTCTCAGGGGAAAGAAGTCTGAAGTAAGTTACATTTCTTAGTTGACAGGTGAATGACAAGCATGTTATTCTGAGCCATTTGAACACAGAAAGCTGTAAAAATAGCACAAAGTGAACTGAGATGAACACCGAGTACTGTCCTCTCAGAGACAGAGCAACCTGCAAAACCCCTCCGTAAGCACACTGTAAAAGCATCCTCACAAGCCAGCAGATGCTCAGTAACACCAGTGAATCAGATTTCTCCATATACTTTTCTCTATAAGCTGGGGAAGTTTCATGCTCCCTTTAATTAAGCTATCCTGCACATTCGTGCACAAGTCAGTTTGAAGTCGTATCTGCAGCTTTCTCTCTCCCCAAACCATTCCCTTACGACAGATGTTCCCACACAGAATACATTACTGTCCCACAAACCGTCAACCACATGCCAATATATTTGAACAGTGTTATTCATCAATCCCATTATTAATTTGGGGACCAAAAAGCACGTTCCCATTGCAAAGCACACAGCCTCTTCCTCCCTCCAGCTCCAAACCAAGTTACAAAGGATAAAAACCAGCACGCTGTCAAGAAGAGAGGTACGTTTCCAACACCAAACGACCAAGTAAATAGATGCAACAGCATACATTTGGATGCAAACAAACCGAGGGAAAGACTACGCAGCATCAACAAGACATAGAAAACTCTGCCAGCTTTCAGGAATATTCATGTCCTATTCCTCAACTTTCTTTTCCACTAGTCTTTGTAGACAAGACCTACATACCAAGAGGTGGAGTAGCAGTAAGTCTTCGGATCATTGCAAGGTCGTGCAGTCTGCACCTAGCTTACCAAGGCTCTTCCCTCCCTCCTTTCTGTTACCACATTTGCTGCAGTCTCCAGCTCAGCTCCTCTCCGTACGCCACCACCAAACAGCTCTACTCTCGATTTTATTTTGAACATAGGTTGGGGTTTTTTTCTCCTGTATATTTGCCATGTCTTAAATCCCTAGCTCCCAGTGAGCTGTAGTATATTATGCTTTTGTTTAGAGGCTCAAAAAAAAAAAAAAAGACACAATAAGATGTCATGATTTAAAAGTCAAATAAAGATTTTGCTGTTGTTTTAAGCACAGGTCATATTTTTGAGATACACCAGTTTGCCAATATTTTTTATGGTCCATATTTTCATGTCATTTCTGCCTCCGCGGCAGCAGTTACAATCTCTAGAAGCGAGAAGAACACAAAGCTCTATTGAGTAGGGGCTGAATAAAAGCGACATTGAAGCACTACAAAATCAGCCTCTCCGATATCTGGAGATGTTGTGCTCTCTCTCAAGCCAAGTGTGATGAATCAAGCACACAGAAATCCTGCTCTGTCTGAATACAGAGAGGCAAAGAAGTTTATAATTGAGTGTCCCCACCATGGTACGATGAAATTTTGCTTTTTTGCACAGTCATTTTTGAGCAGTCATTTTTCTTCTGAATACCTCACTGATGGCAATTCTTCTTCACAAATCGCCCGACTGGGACTGCCAACCTTTATGAAAGAAGCGTGTGTGCTTCCCTGACTGAGGGTCTTTGGCAGTTTAAGACAATCCAACTGTTGGCTGCCGTATCCCATCCTATTGCTGCGTCTCCAAATCTCAACACTTCATTTCAGCATGCTCATCCAAAAGAAAGCCATTCGCTTTGGCGGATTAGTTTCTTTGCCAGATTAACACAGAAAATTCCCAGCAAACTATTTGCTGAACGTCAGAAAGAAGCAGAGATGTGGCGGTAGCGGAGACTGCTTCAAAACACCGCGGACGTGGTCCTAAATTCACGGCAATTGCTGCACCCATGGGCAGGCTCCTTCAAACTATTGGAAAACACCCACAAACCTCTTTGAATTCAAAATTTAAGAAGTGCTGTGTCAACTAATTCACCAAGTTGTAAATGACATTACAATAAGGTATTTTAAATTGTCATTAAATTAATTATCAGGTGCTCTATAGCATGAATTCTAAAGTTGCATGTACTAGCTGAGGTGGATGGTTGTATGATTAAGAAATTTAATTTAAAGGTGTCTGAAAGAGCCCATCATCAATAACTCCTGTGAGGTATTTGACAAATAGCTTCACACGCCCTGTCTGTAGAGAGCACGGGGTACTGCTGGCCAGTTATTTGACAGGTACGCATAATACATAGGATTTTGCGGCCAAGGTGAAGATCAACTGCAGCCAAATTTGTTTTAAAGCATGCAGAGCACTTGGAAATCATACATTTCTAAAGTAAAATAGAGCACCTCAAGCAAACAAAAATTCCCCTTAATCAAATGTAAATGAAACAGTTTCTCCGTGTCTCCAACAACGCAGCTGACTGACACAGTAAGTGGTCAGACTTGATTTAGAAAGAACACTTGTGCTCGAGAGCAAAATAGCAATTGAATTCCCGCTGCATTTGTTCATTCTTACCATTCAGTATCATCAAGCCCCTTTATATAAGCACCGCTGGCACAGGCAAAGGAGACAAAAAAATAATTGCAAATAATGTAATCGGCCATAATGAGCAATCTCTCGAAAAAAATTAAAAATACATAGGGCACGAAGACAGACTAGACAAGCCCGACTGACGCAGTTCAGAGATAACTCTTGCAGCACTGACAGACCAATTTAAAAGCATCTTTCTGCTGCAATACCAAGGCGCTCTCAGTTCAGAGCACATACAACCACGTCCCAGAGACATCTTCATGTATCCCAAAAGGCATGACAGACCCAAAGCAGCTGCTGATATTTCGATGAACGAGCTTAAATTTACCCCCGTGACAAATGCACCGAGCATTCACGAGAAGCGCAGAGACACAGCCACTTCTACAAACTGAACTAATGAACCGGTGCCAAGTAAAGCTCAAAGCCGGACGAACTGAGCTGGAAAGTGGGTTTCAAGCACAGATCAGTTTTTGAAACTCAAATCTATTTGTGTTAACGATGACATCAGAGTACTGCAAGATGAGATGATACCTTTGGAGGAGGCGTTACTCACCTGGTTCCTTCTAGAGGTAGGCACCATCTCAGTGCAAAGGGTCAATCAGGGCTATATTATTAACAGGAAGGTATAATTCCAACATTAAAAAAAAATAAATTGTGCCATCTGTCACAGAGTGATTCCATCTCAAATTCTAGTTATTTTGAATCTTTAGAATTTACTAATTTTAAATCAGGAAAAATCTTGACATTTCTAAAGCGCTTTTTCCTCCATTAGTGACAATTTGTCAGCGTATGTTTGTGTTGTCAGCTGTTGCAGACAACTGCCTTCTCTGACAATAGGCAGTTTGTGCCTTTTTCACCTGAAATACATTTTTTTTTAACTTGAAATTTGTTCAGATAATGACTAAGTAGCCATGTCTTCCAGCAATTCGAAGACTACAGTAGCCTCAACTACACAAGCCTGGGGTCATCACTAAGCTTCTTAAATTACAGTGTTGAAAATAATCCAGAAATATTGCTACAGCTTTGTACTTGTTAAACCTTCTTCTTTGCATTGCCATCCTAGCTTAGGTAGAGGGGTTACTTTCCATAGAACTGTTTATTAAAGGATTGACAAATTGTTTTTTTAATAAGAGACAAAAAATCCAAGAGAAAAATAGAACTATCATCTCTAAGACATTACATCTTCTCTTTCAAGGATTTCAGAGGCTGACACTGAAAGTTTGTATTAAAGTCTTTGCTTTGTGCACCTGGATTGACTTCAGAGAAGCAACACCGAATTTTTCCTCCTCGTCGACAGGTCATGTTTGTAGGCCAGCTTCTTCAGAAAGCCAAAATCCACAAAGCCCTCCTACATGGGTGCTGGATGCAACCACCCAGCAGTGGTGGCATCCAAAGGAGGGTTGTGATGTGTTCATTGCTGCATAATTTAAAATTGTCAGAGCTGCCTCTGCCACACAGCATTGGTTTAAATAAGGATGATACATCGCTATGCAGGAGACAAACACACACTAATTGATTTCTAAGAGTCTGACTTCTCTTGTTTGAAACTGCAGTTGTAAAAATAGCATCACAGCAGTAAGTTTTCAGATGGTCTTACGACTGAAAAACTTTTCAATTTAACATTAACCAGTAGTCTCTCATAACTGATGCTCACAAACCCTTATGCAAAAATAACAAAACCTACTCATTTATACACAGACACTTCAGGAATTTCAACACAGAAACAAAGCTTTTCAAAGGTGTTCCTGGCATTCTGATTAAACTCAAAACTTCAGCTTCTTATTGTTCCGTTTTTTGCTTTTCATTTACAGTTTCTCTGGGAATGCCAATGCCCACTTTTAAGTGGCTTAAAATCACTCATTTTAAAAGTGAAAAAAAAGGAATGCACAGCCAGCCATTCAACATTTTCCGCTTGAGGACCTGCTCAAGAAACATGTATCTGGTATTCTCAGAAAATTTGGATACAGCACATCTAATTTCTTCCTCCCCCATATTAAGAAAACAGTCCAGATTCACTTCATGATGGTTAAAGCCCATGAAATTAATTTATCTGCAGAAACAACTGTTCTGGCAAAACTAAGTGGCAACTAAGGACTCTCAGAAGAGATGGGCAATTATGTAATTTCCATGCCTCTTAACAAAAAAAAAAAAANTATTCAATAAGTCCATACATTTATTTATTCACTGATACACTACAATATTTAAGACAAATGTGAGCATTTTAACATCCATCCTACTCGGTACTGCATGAGGGAGAAAGTCTGCATTATAGCTGTAATCCTGTAAACTCCCTAGTTTTGCAGAAGCACAGCTAATTATGAATTATGCAAAACAGTTTCACTTCTTTAATGCGTGGAGGGATGGCAGGAGGACTTCGGTTCAAGTCCATAGGGACTCTGGAGCAAGTCACCGGGAGCCATGTTGTAACTACTCCGTGATTTTATAGGACTTCAATAGTTGCAAGTGGCTGCAACTCCACAGAAGGTCCCTCAAGAGCTTGTTGTGGGCAACAGAATCCCGATGTATTAATTTAAAATAGTAAAAGTCTTTAAATAAAAGAAGCTGCACACAGAAAAACTCCAGAGGTAAAGCACCGAGGGGAATAATGGACTAAAATTGAGGTAACTGCTGTTTCCAGAGCTCTGCAACCTCACACAGACGAGAGCAATTTTAATTTCAAGTCTAGTTATAAACACATGGAGGGAAAATTTCAGCTAGATGGAATAGCACTGGCAAGCAAAATGTTTTCTTTTTTGATTCTAAAGTTTTAGACAATGAGAAATGGGGGGTTCAGGGTTTTTTATTTCAACAGGCTGGCAACTGATGGAACGAGGATATCAGAGACATTGTACTGTGTACTTTCTGCTCCCTATAATATTGAGGCAATTGCTTCATATTTTCATCCCATATTTTTGGGATCAGATCTCAAAACCTGCACCTTTCAAGTTGTGTTTGCATATCTAAAAATCCAGTTAAAGACTACAGCTTTGTGTTTGGCTCTCAACCCAAACAAGCTGTCTCCAGGTACCTGCTGCCGTTCTAGGTACTGCTGCCCCGTGAAAGCTCTGTTCAACGCTGGTGAGCTCCTTCCATACCCAGAGGACATGTCTTTTTCCAACAGAGTACAACCCCACATGTTGTCAAGGTTTAATGAAGAAGGGAAATTTTTCACACACAGTTGGGTAAAAACAGAGTTTGCGCATCATGGCAACCCGAACTGGGCTCCAGTAAGGGAGCAGCAAGGGAGAGCACTTCTCTCTCTTGCCAACAGAAAGGTTTTTCAATCAAAGAGGGGGAAGAGGTGATTGAATGGAACTAATACATTTGTAGCATAAAACACAGTCACGTAGTAAAGTGCTAGCCATACAGGAATACCGTCATTCCCAGACTGGGAGATTATCCTTTCTATAGACCTGACTTGAGAGCAGAGCTGGTAAAGAAATACCAGTGTGCTACGTGGGCACCGTGCCCCTCGGAGGCGCAGCTGTAGCAGCAGATGTAACTATTGGCACGGGAACCATTCCTTCCTCAGACAAACAAGCTAAAGTGATAAAATGTTGTTATAAGCACAAAACACATTAGTTACACAAGTCGATCTGAGCTACCATGACAGAAGTCACACTGCTGGTATGTAATGTAAATCTGATCTTAAGCTAAAACTTTCAAAGTGAATCCTCATCTTAGATGCTTCTTAGCAACACAAATTACTTTCTTTAAAATACAAGTGTTTCTAGTAGTAATAACTGCATAGTACCTGAGTAATTATCCTTATCCAAAAAAGCCTCTGTGTTTATCAAAGTAGAAATCATAATTCTTTCCTATCTCATTTGGCTTACTGCTCAGAGCGTACTGCATTATGAGCTTACTAAAGGCTTCCAACTTGGTGCCTGTTATCAGCTGTTTAAACCAGTTTTTGGCGATTCAGAAAACTGTTCATGGCAAGTTTAATGGTAGTAATTACATTATGCTCTTAAGGAGGCAACAGAATAGTAAGAGGAATGAGCCCTACACAGACTTTGGGCAACTCCTTGATGACACTACATAACTAATATTCCAATATTGCTACTAAGATGATGAAAATCCAGACATGCAACCAGGCTTTTAGTTATATATCAAGAATTAAAACATTTATGGTACATCTATAATAACTGTACCCAAAAAAACTACTTCAAAATGCTGTTGGAATTAAGACTCAAATATCTGGAACATAAAAGAGGCCAGGACTCTACAGCTTTTCACCCGCTTCTGAAGCCATCATTGCAACAGCATCTCTACTCAAACTGTGCTTGTACCTCCTGACCTCTTTTACAGATTTCCCCTTCCCCAAATGCTTCTGTTTCCAAAGGAAAAAGGAACCAAGTAAATACAGGGCTGTTTCTATTGCAGTAAAAGGACATTAACACAGTTGGCCAAACTAACCTCACTCACTTCCAACTTCAGCATCCTTCACATCTCCGTTGGCCCAAGCGTTTAAAGACTAAGCCCCAAACTCTCAGTGACCGCCCCTATGGAAAAGGTATGGCAGAAACCTCTCTCCTCCGTATAGCAGGAGCTAACCGGGATGATTTTCAAATAGAAGACCCCAACTGCTGTCCAGATATGTGAGGGTTCAAATTCATCTTCAATCGCTTCATCTCTCCCATCAGTTTCACCATCAGATTACTGATAACCTTGCTTCTCCCATGTGCACTTACAAAGCAATCTGGATAGAAATATTATCCTGAAGTCTCTTAGTTGTCTTCCAACATGCCTTTTAATCTGTGCTAGCATTCTATGAAGCCTTTCATACATAATTTGGTGTAGCATTAGAAGATTAGCCTCAAAAAAACCCTTACAAGAACAAAAGTTATCCTATTAAAAGGTCACTTGCCTTTATTTATGTATGATCTATTAAATTTGTATATCCAGTTTTGTTGGAAAATGGAAGAACTTTTTTCTGCTGAGGCTTTCCTACTTTACTGATTATGAATGTAAGGAAAGCATGTTCTACAAGTAGAATTTAATTTATTTATGAATTAGTTGACTAATAAAATGAACTTACAAGGAACATGGCATCAATTCTTAAAAAGTATCAGACTTTGGAGTGCACATTAGACTTATACTGGTCATCTACTGAAGACATTTGTTGTAAATTGCTGCCAAGGTTATCTATAGACAAATGAGGAAAATGTACTTGGTCTTGAGACATTTTGCTCTCCATTTTAAAATGGGAAATTTTTCTCAAGTTGAACTAACACTCTGCCTCTCTTCTCTGGACATTTCTCTTGTAATACACAGTTACCTTCAAAATAAAAGCAAGTAAGAAACAAAGTTGAGTTTGCAGGTTTTTCCCCCCTGTACGTTAGCTTACTGAACAGGAAAAATAGGCGCTTGGATACCACGGTGATGACTGATAGCGACCCTAGCCTGGAAAATACTGTGCTTTGAGAGATTAATATATGCACAGATTCAGACAAGCTTTTCATGTCAATATTTGATTTGGGTGTCAAGTACTATGCTTGTTTGCACTTTTTACCAAAGATACATCATCTCTGTCTTTCGGTACTGATACATACCTCTGGTGGCAAACATGAAAAAAAGAGTATTTCAAGAACGAGCAAAGCTCATCCACTCCCCTCCAGAGATGATCATTTTATAAACTTTGGAAATCAGGTGGCTAACAGACACACAAGGAATAATCTTGTGAGACCAGATTTATTTCTGGATCTGCTGGATACTTCCATTCCATGCTTCATTTTTAACAAACGTATAATGTGCACAAACCACTAAGCACATACCTCGATCAGACAGGGAACTAGCTACGCCCAGGTTAGTTACATCTCAAGAGCAAAAGATAAGCAAGTGTCAGTTTTTCAAAACCTTTGCTGTGTCTGAAATCCAAAAGCTAGTTATTATTTTAACCCCAAACTGTGTTTTACTTACTTTAGATTTTTTTAAAAAGCTTTTCACATGTAAAAAACCTGCAGCTGTTAAGCTCTCTGAAGAATACATAGGCTACAAGTACAGGATAAATTGCAATAAGAATCTTGCAGCGTGCAAGGCTTTGGGCTTTTGGAGAGTGGTATTTTTAGACTAAGGTCTGAAGAATTACTCTAGGACATCAGGCTAGACAGTTAGGGCAACAGAAGGGGAAAATGTCAGTGCGAGAGGCTACAGATAGCTTATGGAGTTGCAAGTGCCCAAATGTGATTCTTTCCAAGCAAATAAATTTGCAGTCTGCATCTGTTCATGGGTTTTCACTGAAGATGAGAAAATCATCTCTCCATATGCAAGATACAACCCAGTGCATTAAAAAAAGGCACAGAGCAGTCTTTTCAGATAAATTAAAGCAACTGGAAAAATATTGATGCTTATGAAACATCATTGAGAGCTTTTGCCTCCTAGGTCTTACCAAAGTTTCTCTGATGAAGAGACATTAAAATAAAATTTAAGTTGAGAAAAACCATTTGACACAGGGATACTGGGTTCCAGAATAAGGTTATTCACTGGTTTTAAGAAATTACAAACTCTCCCTTTCCAAAATATTCTTCAGCAAGCAAACAGCTACTGCAAGCTTTTAACCTGGACTGTGTCCTCATCCACCTTTTAACAACCTAATTTCTTAAAGGTCTGAAAAACTTTTCCGTTAAAACTACACAGTATAACACTGTGACAGAACCTAATTTTTTATTTTTCTAAAGCATTCAATAGCATAGCAAAAGTTTCTTCTTAACATTTATGGCTTTTTCGCTTTTCAGAGAATAGCCAGAACTGCCACTGCAGTGACTACAGGGAGCGGTACAAAGGCAACTTGTGCATAAGCACACTTCAAAGTCTGGGATGAACAAAAAGTCAGCGTGGTGCTAAGTGACATCATTAAAAACGAGCCCCAAGTTGCAGGACAGCCTAGTTTCTTCCAGGGAGGAGCATTAAATCTAAGGATGCCAATGCCAAGCTGCCTTTCCTCAAGAACAAAGTTACAGGTCCGAGAGCCAAGGCTACTTTGCCCAGCATCACAAACATAAGTAGTTACAATCTGTAAATTAGGAAGACTTTCTTAGTTCACAAATGAATTTAACTTTTTCTTACACTAGCTCCCAAAATGCTGTCTCTTCTCTTATTCTCATGTGCTGCATTCAAATTGGCTTCTCAATTCCTGAATTAAACTCCTTTAACAAGATTCAGGCAGAGTGCTAGCTAGTTAATGGACTGTTAGTACAGAGCAATTTTGAAAGCTATCTTTGAAACCTATTATTCAACTGAGACAAGTCTCATTTTATTATTTTACTGTTACTCAGTTTTCAAAAGGCAGGATAAGGGGGTCAGTATTCCACTATCAGAAAGAAATGAGAAGGAAGCCCTTTGGGACACAGCTTTGGTACAGTTTCTTTAGAAGATACAGAGCCAGCAGGCAAATCAGATTTTTGTGGTTATTGCACCTTTTGGTCAAATTTGGCTGCCTGGACTTCAGGAACCACAAAGCAGACAATGTGCTGCTGCCAAGAAGGGAACATTTCAAACTCAAATTACCCAAATCACATGCTTGCATCTCTTTACAGCTACTCAGAGGGCCCATAAACAGCTCCACACTGCAGGAGCAAGAACTCCCCCATGCTAAGCCAGGGCAGAACCAGCACTGCCACTCCTCCTCCTGTCTAGCCAACACCTGCAGCAGTTTAGTGTCCAAAAAAAAAAAAAATAAAAATATATATATATATGGCTGGTTGGCCAGGAGAGCAGCACTGACTCCTCCAGGTCACAGGACAAAGGAGTACTAAATCCAAGGTGTAAAACTTCTCACTAATTCAGAGGGAGATCTGCTGAGTGCCCTAGTGCAGAGCAGGTCTCAATGTGCGTTTCTTCCTAGCCTTAGCATGAAAGGAAAGGACACATTCTCATCTCCATCTAAAACACAGGAGCCCGTCAATCACTGCATGATACACAACACAGCTCCATTCTGCACTGCAGCTGTTTTGTCACATTTGATGTCTTGAGTCACTCAGCAGCATTTCTGAGGGTAGTTACAATAAACTCCCTGGCACACTTATCTTCCACTGAAAAGAGGTAGAAGCAATCACTTCTCATCTCACCAAGTGGAACATCTTCTGTTCAGCTCTTACACAATCTTTTATTGTTTCTCTGGGTACCTGCAGTCAAGTTTTCTGCCTGAGAGCAGAATCATATGGGAACTTGCAAACATCCTTCTCCATTCTGGCAGAGAGACACCGAGACATTGCAAGTGCAACCCGCTCCAACCTGTCTTCCTTCACAGTAAATTTGACATTGCATACGACTCTGCAGTGGCTCTCTATCCCCTTGAGACAAGGGCTCTGCAGGAGTTATTCCCTTTCTGTCGAAGCGAAGCATATAGATTAATCCATCTACATTCATAGAAGAGGATTATAAGCCATCTAGATCATGCTACTCTATAGCTATAGTTACATTTTAGACAGCAAAAGCAATAAACAAGCCTTCAAAAAGTTGTTGCAGCAACGTATCATTTCAGCAGAACCTTTTGATGCCAGTCAGAAATATTGTTTAATGCATACTTTCAGGGGAATAGTCTTTTTTGAAAGACAGACTGTTTGGCTGAATAGAGGTTCTGTAAAACTCATTTGCAGCTTGGCATTTTCACACAAGGTAAGGTCAGTAAAACCCGCTCTCACATGCCAGCGAGGACGGCCACCCATTGCTTTTCAGACAGCACATGGATTCTGAAGGAGCGGGGAGCAAGAGCTCACCCAGCAACAGCAGGAGGGAAGCTCGAGGCCAGAGCAGCGCAATTACTCCTTTGTAATTATGGCGATAAACTCTGTGCATAGACACCACACGTCCACTGAAGAGGTGGCAGAGCTATGGCAGAATAGGCGCTGCTAGTGTTATGCCAGTCAACTTCTGTGAACAAGCCCTAAAAATAATTTTCTAGATCAATTAGGCTTGCAACATGAAGAAGGGAGGCTTTAGACAAGACCTGCTTCAAACTATTCCCACTACTGCACATGGAACAGCCGTATCCTGCTGCCAGGGCAGGGCACAGCAGCACCATCTTCCGCCTGCTGTTCTGTCAAGCAATGTTAGTTACTTAAAATTTAGAATAAAATAACTTGGAAGTTATATGATGATGGCATTTACACAAATGCAGCAGGCCAAAAGTGAAGAATGGATACCTTTGAAAAACTAAGGATTTTCACTGCTGAGACAGCAACTGTGAAGAGTTGGACTAGCTTGATGCACCCCAGACTATGGGGCAGTTGCTCACCGCACTCAGAGCTCATAAGGCTTTTAAANAAAATATGTTGAGCAAGAGTCAGAAACTAGTTCTACTGATGTTCAATAAGTCTTATTCTTGAGTAATTTAAACCTGTCAAGTTGCGTGAAAATATTCCCGAGGAGCCTAGGAGCCACATGGACTCAATTACCAAACACTGCGATACTGAGAGAGCAGAAACGCATGAGCCAGGATCTGACTGTTCCCGGGCAGCTGCTGAGCTCAGCACACGCGCCAGCTGATGCCTCAGCGCGCAGGAGGAGTTTTTGAAGTTTATTC
Source organism: Aramus guarauna (assembly GCA_013400195.1). Classification (NCBI taxonomy): domain Eukaryota; kingdom Metazoa; phylum Chordata; class Aves; order Gruiformes; family Aramidae; genus Aramus; species Aramus guarauna. The sequence continues at coordinate 301,420 of VXBL01007428.1, forward strand.
CTGGTGGCACGTTTCTTGAACAGTACCTATAGATGTTTGCTCCTTGCCATTTAGCATCGACAGGCACAAAAACTCTCACGCAAAAACAACGGCAAGAGGACAAGGTTCCCAGGGGATGAACTGACGTTGCTCTTTGCAAATGCACTACCTGTTGCAAAACTAATGACATTTAATACACAGTAGTTAAGACAGGTCAGTCCCATTTAAGCTGATCTTCCCACAGATTAGCTTTAGACTTGAGTAACACCAGTCCGAGTCTCTTTGGGGTTTTACTAGAAAAAGGTGGCAGGGATCAGGTTGGTTGTTACTGGTTTTTGTTTGTCTGTTGTTTGCTCTTTACACGCACACAAGCGGGTTTTCATTCTAAAAGTCTTCACATAAAAGGTCTGTTTATATTCACTGGTATTTTACTGAAAAAACCTACAGGCTTCAAGCAACGGGTCAAATTGTACAGCCCGACAGTCATGCCACGGTCTGCCTTACTTTGTATCACCATCTCCAATTAACGAAGCAAGTAAAGGTAACAGCATAATATACTCACGTTGTATAGCATCTAAAACTACATGGGCTATGGAACAGCAGCTGCTCCTGTTTGATAAGCTTCCATCTTTAATTATTTAAATATTAAATTGTGTTTAAATTCATTAAAATAAAACTAAAAAGCAAATTTATTACAGAATTCACAATTTGTTCAACAGAATTAAAAAAATGCATTTTGCCTAGTCTTGCCTTAATTTCACTAGTGATAATTTAATTTTAATTTGTACCATCTTACCTCAATCAATTTGTTGGCATGTTCACGGAAAACCTGGGCATATTCTTTAACTTCTTTTTCATTCCCATTCTTGGCAGCTTCAATCAATACTAAAAGCGGAACATTTGTTTCCAGAAAAGAGTCTGATACATGGTCCATAACAGCTTTGCGGAGCTAAAATAAAAATAAAAGAATGAGTTATTTTTCAGTAGCGTTCCGCTGCTGTTTTCCTTTTACTGTATTAATACGTAAAGCTTAAGTACTTTTGTCGTTGATCCTTTTTCCTTTGTGCGACCAAGGCTTTCCCTGCACTAAGTCTTGTCTGTACACTTTTTGCTTCAATTTAAATTAAATCTCCTTAAAAAAAATGGATTAGTTATATAAGTGCAAGTCACCAGTTTGGCCACAAATATTGATTTAGCAGCTCATATTGGTTTTGTCTGAGTAAATTTGCTGCTCTCCCTCAGCTGATTAAACAACACGCTGATTTAACTTTTTTATTTTTCTACTAGAATAAAAATATTTTTCAAACTTGATCCATATTCACATTTACTTAAAAAGGGGAATATATTGCTTTAAAAACCAAACGGACAAAAGATTGATGTTACATAAATACAGTCTTCAAAGAAAATAGGCTCTCTGAGATGAATACCAGCAAAATTATAAAACATACCTGATTACGTTCAAAATCCATAAAACTTGAATTGGTTTTTGGGGGTTTTGTTTGCTTGCTTGCTTTTTGGTGTGTGTTAAATCTTTCTTGCCACAAGGACGGTTAAGAATCCAACATCTTTATTACACAGTTAACAGAGGATTACATTTCCACGTCATGCTTCCCTGTGAACTGGGCACTGGAAGCTTCTAGCTTTTAATTTGCTAAATACAAGCAGGAAAGCCCACTGGAAACAAATCAACAGATAACATATTTCCAAGAGGGCAAACATGCAGGAATTCACTCGTTTGTCTGAACAAGGATCAACTTTGTATATTAATTACCTGTCTACGCAAGTCTCTGGTCTTTTTGGTCATTTTATCAATCGCAGAGTTCAGTGCATCACTTCTTTCTTTGCGTCCAGCCTGAAAAACAAGAGACAAAGAGGTAAATGGGTATTCAGGGTTTCAAAGTAGAACCACTATTACTCATTTCAAGTACATTGTCACCTTTTTTTTTTCTTTTTTTTTTTTTGGTAGGTGATTATGCACACTAGCAGTAAAGTCTCCACCTCCCCAATAAAGCGCTCTCCTCCTGGCTGGTTTGGGCAGTACACGAACATCTGATATCTTAAGATTTCACCATTAACACTCTTCAGCTTTCTTTCAGAAAAGCATGGTTTCCTAAATCTAGACGTCTTTCTGTTCCTCATCAGCCAAAGACCATATTCAACCTCAGAGTTTTTGATTTCCCTTTTCCTCCAGCTCCACCACCCCACAGCTGGCACTAGATCGAGCCCAGAACAGCCCCGCTTCAAGCCTCAATCTTCGACAGCCTCGGCTGTTGAGATCGCCCAAGGCCAGGGGATTGCACACCAACATCTCGCACGCCGTTCAACCCGCAAGTACGAGCACCGTGCAAGCGGTCCACAGGGCCACACATCCAATACAACGGTGCTCCCCTGCACACCCTCGTATCCAGCTATCACAGAAGACTGCCCTTGAGCAGTCAGTCAAAAGCCAAAAATCAATTATCTTAAAAGGTAAAAGCCTTCTAAAACTTTTGTCAGGGATGAAATCCAACATTCAAGTGAGTATCCAGGCCAACCCACCAAGAGCTGGATTCCACCAAGGTTCAACACAGCGAGTTTCGCAGTAGCCCTGTTGTTAAGGAGAGGGCAAGGGGCCAAGAAGCTGTGGCACCTTCTGTCTTCTTAAGCAGCTGCTGGGTCAAAAATACCCCAATTTGATGCAAATTAGGAGTGCTAGATAAAACAACAGTGGCATTCTGGTTGTGCTGAGAGTTCTTCTGTATAATACAGTTTTTATTAGAGTTTTAAAACACACTTTATGCAACCACAATCCAATTTCTGAAGTTCTAAGCCACGATCAATATAATTATCCTGTTGAGAAGAAAAACCATTTAGCATCACTAAAGCGAGGGTATGCCAGTTATCAATTCTCCAGATGACAGGCTGGTTTGAAATACCTGGATGGGCAGCCTTGAATCTAAAACACGGAGTCCACTCTACAGCAGAAATAAAAATTAAACAAAATTGGG
>VXBL01007428.1:304424-371839 GCA_013400195.1 Aramus guarauna
GGGGGGGGAGGAATTAGGATGTTGTAAAGTCATTATAGTTTAATGAATTATTGAAGATTTGTCACCTCCCTGATCAAGTAATTTGATTCTCATCAGAAAAGGTAACTGAAAAGTGACTGAAATTAAAACCAGGAGCTTGTCTGACTATGCCACAGCCTTCAGCAGACCCAGCATCGGCCCGTTTTTCACTCCACATTCAAACATCAAGGCTGAAATCTCTAAATAAAATGAAGATTAATGCTACGTATTCATTGAATAGTTTACTGTTCCCACGCTTGGCAGACACGAAAACCAAGACGCAGTTAGGCTGAAGTCCCCGCTCAGCCTGCGCTGAACACAATCGCTCTGTCCCAAGCCGCAGCTCCAGGCACGCTGGCAGCGGTGGGTGCTGCCTGCACCCCAAGGAGGGCAGCGGGCGATTACCCAAAACCAGGCACTGCACAAACTAGAAGTCTGCTTTGAGACATAAACCTGCCATTGCAGCTGCTCACGCTTTCTGCTGCTTTCACGCCATTTTACCTATTGCAATGTGACCGTTTTACCGAACCCATGGCACACCCCTGTACACGTGGGCTGTTTTTTCCAGGAATATCTTTAGATCTAAGATATATATTCATCTATTTTGTCGAAAGCCAAACATTCAGCTATTCAGAGAAGTGCCATTTTACTTCTCCCTGGGTGCCCCTACATTACCATTTTAACGCAAAGCAGGAGCACGCTTTTTGCAATGAGTCCACCCATCACTTCCACTTTGCAGTCCCTGGCTTCACAGCCCAGAACAGCCTCGGCACACGAGGACCAGATGCCTTTCAGATGAGAGGGAAGCCAAGAGATGGTTTCCACTAATGGACATTCGGTTCATGAGATCAGACCACAGCCAGTCCTATGTAAAATGCCCTGAAAAGCAGGCAATGCATACATTAGAGCCTAAGCAGCACTAATTTCATACTGCTGATCCGCTCCTATTAAGCCACACCACGTACTCGCACAAAGAGCTGTATAATCTAAACCCATCAGATTTCAGCAAGGCAGCTCCAGTTTATTTCCACCTTGTTGGCATTCAGAAGTTTTAGCTCAGAAGCTCATCAAAACTATTAACAGAATTTCCTTCTGAGGGTTGCAACATAAAACACCCTGCTAATTTAGCTGCAGTCATTTAACAGTTTATCACATATAGCTACTAACCTAGCTCCTTCGTTAGGGCTGGTGCAGCGGGGCAGAACAGGACAAACACGATGGATGCCCATCGATGGACGTGGCTACAGAAACCCTGTTATCGTTAACATCTTAAATCATCACAGCCAATTCTAACTGAGGTCCTGGGCCAGAGACAGGGATGTCAAGTTTTGCCCATGTGAAGTTTCTTGACCTTTTTTGCATAAAATTAAATTGAAACCACTGACTGTGGGACCAATTGCACCCCATTAGGTCCAAGTGGAGGCAGTTAGTGGGACAGTGTCCGCTGGAGCACATGAAGAGCCGTACAGCCGACGGCTGCACGAACCCTCCAGGGCATGTAAAAACACTGAAGATCATCCCTGAGCACAACAGTGACTTTGTCCAGGCCCCCACACACCTCAGCACCGTGAATTTTGCCCACTGGTTCCACCCTACTGCTCAACAAGTCCTGTTCAAGCTAGTCTCTTTCTCTCTCAAGTAATAAATTGTGTTTTAAAGGCTCCAAGCGACAGTTTACCACCTCTGGTTAATTTTTTCCAGTGACCAACTACCCTTACTATAAAAAAAAAAAAATTAATAATAATAATAATAAAAAAAAAATTGGTCCTTGTTTCTAGTCCAAACTTTCACTGAGGAGCCAACTGACGACCCGGCAGCACAACACATCCCAGCTATCAGCTTCTCTTATGCATGGGATTATTAGAAGGTCTCACGATAGCAAAACCTGAATATTCAGACTCTTAATAGGATTTTTAGATACTCAACATAAAACTCTGCTAAGGGAACCACAAGCTCTGCAGTCAGTAAGCAGCTAATGGATTCAGTAGATTTAATAGGGTCATGTTGACCATGTCAGTCATTTTGCAGTATGATACCACAGCTCTGCCCAGTATCATGGATAATAAGTTTACCGCGGTGCAAATTTGCCTTAAATTAAATCAGATCTTTATCAAAGAGGCTAGAATTGGTGTTAAAAATTGCTCGTTTCCCCCACTCTCTGTAATCTCTGCTCTTCCATCATCATCGCTACCCTGCTTGGAAAGCAATACAAGCAGTCACTGTCGCATCCTTGCTGTTCTAGCTCACACAGCTATCCCCACTAGGGTTTGGTTTTAATCACTTAAAGCAAAGAAAGGGGATTTGTATACAGGGAGGCAAGTGGAATCACCATCTCTGTCACAAAGCATTCCCTTTGTAGGCCTGCCATCTGAATTAAACAAAAAAACCCAAACTGAATCAAGCCTTTCCTACAGCTACTGATGTTAAAAATCTAACCGCAACTGATTTATAAGGGTAACAGAGCACGGTGGTGGGGGTGCACGAATGCTGTCTTAAAGCCACCAGGATCAGCAGCACACGTATTACAATGAGGTACTCGGAAAACCATAGCTAAATATCAAAACCTTTCATTCTTACTCTCTGTGGTTCACCATCAGTTTAGGTTAAGCTAAGACCACAGAGCTGCTGAGAGAAATGTGCCTCCTGTGCAGCGCACCCACTCCGGCAGAGCCCAGCATCCCTCCTGCCCAGATCAGCACCCAGATGTGAGCCAGCTGTGCCAGCACTGTGGGACCAAGAGCTACCCCTGCCTTGCCTGCTGCCCAGCACACAATTACCTACAAAAAAAAAACAAAAAAAAAAGGTTTGCAGAGATGTTTCTGTTTCAGGTAATCTGTGAATTGTCTTCTGAGCTGTTTGTACAACAGGCAGCATCGTGGCTAATGATGGTGATTTAATAAGTGAAAAATGAGTGTTCGGCATACCTTCCTCTGGGCAGGCAGCGACAGAGGAAGTTGTGCGTCAGCGTGCCACCGCTGAGCCGTGCTTCACGGGGAGGCAGGAGGTTTAGTGCTCAGATTTAGTTTGTCACATGCTTCATCTTTGCCCTGACACCTAGCCTGATTGCATGCCTACGAAAGATAACCATCCACATCCCTCCCTTACCATATTAGGGCTGCAAACGAGTCCCAGATATAATAGTGCTGATTCAACACCAGGAAGGGTAAGCAGCAAAGTATGACACACATGAATTTCAGCAGTGTTCTCATATCTGAGGTCTCCTGTTGAGGAAGCAGGACTATATACCGTTTTCTTGCAGGAAGAAGTCTCCCACGGTGAGCCCACAGCTCACCAAAGCATGGGGGCTGCACGGCATCAGCTAGGAGTCAGCAAGAACCTGAATCAGAACAAAGACGCCTGGGCTCCCCCTCCCACGCAGCCTGCTGTGCCGTGCTGTGCCGTGCCGCTACCACCCCGAGGTCCCTTCCCAGCGCCAGGCTGCAGCCACGGTGGCCCCACGCTCCCCTCAGCACCCACGCTCCCCTCAGCACCCACGCTCCCCTCAGCACCCACACAGAGGGGAAGGCCGGCTCCTGCACTTTGTGCGGGGGCAAAGAGCAATCAAAATGTGCAACCAGTGCCCGGTGCAGAGCGCGCCAGAGAGGGAGGGGACAGTCACCATGCCTCGCCACAATGTACGTGCGTCCTTTGCTCCCAGGAGCGCAGTGACACCCAACCCATGGTGCCCTGTCCCCCCACTCCCATCACCCTTGCCCAAAGGAGCTCCAGGCTGAGAAGTTGGGCATGTCTGTTGATGATGCGTCACCTTGGATGTGCCTTTTTTTCCTCTGTCCACTTCTTGGGGCTCACTGCTAACCCAGCACCACAGTAGCACATCCGAGTAACAGTACGTGCACGGTGACGCTACAGCCACACGTCTGTGCTCATCTCCTTACTCACACAGCACGAAGGCTCTCTTAGCAAAAAAGCAGCAAATAGCCCTGTGGCCCCCAACGTGCCAACATCCGGCAAAAATTAACGCAATCACCTCTTTAGGCAGAACGGTGAGCTGTCTGTTCACGTGGTGTCATGCGCGTGGATTCAAATCCCAGGTGCCCCAGCCTCACCTGCAGCTCTGGGGCTTGCCGTCCTCCAAGTCCACAGCACAAAAAAGTCACGCAGCCCATATCTACATCAAGTAAAATGAGCTTGTTCGTTGTTCTTAATCCACTAGGAAGGCTTCCACAAGATGTCAGCCTAACTAAATGACAACGCTAGCCTCAGGGTGCAATTCTACTTTTCCAGCGCACGCGTTTAGCGGGAAAACCAGTTCCTTTGCTGCTGGAGGAACAGGGTAAGGGAGAAGCCCCTGAGAGGGTCATTTGGTCCTAGCAAGCTTATTCCCAAGGCAGACATGTCATCTTCCCTCTTCGTGTCGCACACGATAATCTAGGCCATTACTTGGAAGCGCCCTGCCTGACAGAAGTCCCCAGATGGCACTTGTATGTGGTTTTCCTCAGCGTGCAAGCGAGCTTTCAGGCTCAGGAGAAATGCAATCCCATGAGTTGTGTGGGCAGCTGGAGTTGATTCCCAACCTATTACACCTCGACACCCCAGGCAGCTCCCAAGGAACAACGTGAATATAAAGAAAATCAGATGCACGCTTTCTGTAATATTTGTTATTTCATGACAAGTGCACATAAAAACACGTTTCGCTAAGAAAAGCGCCCATAAAGTTCGCGTTAACAGTTTCCCAAACAGGAAACTCACTGGCAAGGTGCTAAATAGCCCTTGTTTGGTTATGGGCCAAAGAACAGAGAGTTTTAGAAAGGAAGCGACTTACCGTGTTTGAACATTAACTCTTAACTCTGTGCCAAATTACACAATCTTAATGTGGGAGGAACCTACCAACAGATACTGATGCAAAAAAGCAAAATGCTTCCAAAAGACACCTAAATCCAGCCGCCTGGTAATAGCGGAAAGAGGTAACACAGGAGAGGAGTAACATTTAATCTTACAGCTGTTGTCATCTTATTAATTACAGCCTTTGGAATGTTGTTTGTAAATGTTGGGTTATCCTATTTGAATGTTATTTAAATTCAAATCAACCCTTCAACTCAGGATTTTGCACCAGAGGAGCTACGATGGGAAGCACAAGCACAGGTACTTCAGCTCCACCAGACAGCTGGCAACTGACAGCTAGGGCTGGATTTCAGCTTCTCTCCTTTTCCTACAGTGAACATTAAATGTGAAGAAACTCTTTAAATAGGTTTATGCCATTTATTTGCATGTATTTATTTCACTCTAGAGCAAATGTGAAGATATTTACTGAGGCAGAGCAATTTAAGAGATGTATCTAGCACTTCTGATTTGCTTTATCATGAGTTACTTTCCTGATGGGTTGGGGGTGGGTTTTTTTTGTTTTGCTTTGGGTTTTGGATGTGTTTGAGGGTTTCTGTTTGTTTGTTTTTAAAGAGTTCACCTTCTCCATCCCTTTACTTAGCACTTTGCTGCAGTCTGCTCTGGACAGGACAGCCCACCACAGAAAAGTACCACCACAGTCAGTGTTACAGTCATGACACTGGGCAGCGAAGGGAGAAGCAGGCAGAACACAGCAAGTCTTAGTTTAAATAAATACCTGTAAGGAACCAAAGCTTTGCAACAAAGATATTTTCTTTTAGAATCTTCTTTTGACACAATTCATCATCTTCCTCCATCAGCACGGGAAGTTTGTTATTCGCAGCTCATCCCATATCTTGAGGTTGTGATACCTTGCTGCTACAGAGCAAACACTTTCAAGTGCCTTCTACTACATTATTGCTTTATCTCTCAAGGTGAAAATAAAAAAGCTTATTCGAGTTCCTCGGAGTAGGAAGCTAACACTCCTCTGCCTCATCCACATCAAGTCAAGGCCAGAGCAGCAGCTCCAAAGGCTTTCCTGCACATGCACACAAAAATCCTAAAACCATACAAAATGTAAACCAGGTCTGTGCATTTACCTTTCAGCACCAGCTGTCCTGGAGGAGAGCTTGCTCCCGTTAAAAGGGCAGTGAACTTTTAAAGCAAGCAGCCATGACAGCACGTTTGCCACCCCCACGCTGTGCGGGCACGCTCTGGCCAGAGACCAGCTCGGCTGTAACAGCATAGACGGCTTTGCAGGGTCACCGTTTCTGCAATTGCAAAATTCTGAAACTCTAAAACACACGAGATAACAGTTACGGACCTACTCCATGGCGAGATGCTAATGGGTGTAACGTCCCCCCTTTCACGGGGGGCTTATGACACCAGAACGTAATCGGTGACCGCAAGGGAGCCCTGAAACTGCCTTGAGCCCCGACAGTGAATGCCAACCTCACGACTTCTTCTCCTGCACTCCAGTCCCCAGGAAAAAGCAAGCACAAAAGCCACCGTTTGGGGAGAAAAAATAGATTTTCTAGTTTCATAACTGCATGCTGTCAAGCTGGATTCCAATTAAATTTTCCCTGTGCCCTAACGCTAGCTTTGCTTTTTCCAGAAATTTCTCATGGCTTGAAACGTTAGCTCCTGTCCTTTGCTCCCGCGCTGCGTGCTGTACTTTCTGACACACCGCTTCATCTAAACGACTGTTCTCTCCCGTTACCACTTTCACAGGGACCACAGTCGCACACAGTTGTTACGTGTCGCTTTAAGCTGCCAAAACCCTCTCACCTCCGCGAAAAGCTGGTGCTAACCAGCATCCTCTGTTCAAACTGCGCGTACTTTTCATCTAAAAGTTCCTTTTATGCAGGGATATTTAACAGAAACCAGGCAGCAGCTAGCACTAAGGCACTTCCAACCGCAGCTCTGCGCTGCTTTTAACGCCAGCTGAATACAGCCAGCACAGATGTAGGAGGGGGGGAGCGGAGCGGTGCAAGTCTTTCCTATTCCTTCTATCGTGGGGACGAAGGACTCCTACCGTTGATTTTTTTTTTTTCCTCCTCTCTGTATCAGTGGTCTTTAACATGATCACAGTATGCACCACAATGCTTTAAAACAGCAAAGCTTCTGGAAAACCCAAACAAAAGGAACGTCACCAGGTGACGTCAGCCTATATACAGCCCTGTGTGGTCGCAGCGCATAAGCAAATCCATTCTTGTACCGCTTCCCTGAAAAGCTTTTCAGTAAATGCACTCATGCTACTACAGGAGCTTCTCTCAGCAATAAGCCACCCATCTGCCATCAACAAGTTAGGACTAAAGGAAGCCACAGCTGCGGAAAAAGAAAACGTGAGCTTCAATTAAACAGCTGAGCAGCCACAGAGGACGAAAACTTGTATTAAGCATTGATTTAAAAATTGCAGACCTATCAAAGGAGATCAAGCCAGTGATTTCAAAAGGAATATTCCAAGAGAGCATCGTGGATTCAATTTTGCACTAATATCAAAGGACACCAAACCCAGTAAATTATTCAAAGGCTATCTTACGTTAGAGCCTTTTACAGACTCACCGCGTTGAGTCTAAAACTACGACTGAATGCAACCTCCAATGTACTCAAAAGAATGGGTAAGTTCCTGCATTTCTATATACCTTGTATAATGAATGACCGGCTGTGCTTTAAAGGAGCAGTTAGGTGCTAAAGCAAATTTTTCTGCACTGAACCTTGTGGGGGAAAAAAAAAAAAAAAAGGAAAGAAATGTTTTCTGATTGTGACCCTGTAATTCTCCGTAATGGATATTACACTTAAGATGAGTCTTTATCTCTAAGTATTGTGTGTTTCGTAGTAAGTTGTTTCTTGCATTTAGAATTAGCTTGTCGGAAATGCATGGCAATGTTATCTGCAGTGAAATCTTCCATCGTGATGTTCAAAGTGTACTGATAAGGCTATCCTATCTTGTTGTTTTCCTAAATTATATTCTGCAGGCTTACATTTCAAGTGGCCATTAGGGGCTCGTATGCTGGCAGCACTATATGCAATGAGTATGGTTTTAAAAATGCTGCCTGCCTTGGGCATGGCTTGTCCACCAAAATGTCGCTGTGAGAAGCTGCTCTTTTACTGTGACTCTCAGGGGTTTCACTCAGTGCCAAACACCACTGAAAAGGGCTCGCTAGGTTTGTCACTGAGGCACAATTATATTTCTGAACTTGAAAGGGATCAATTTGCAAGCTTCAGTCAACTTACTTGGCTTCACTTAGATCATAATCAAATTGCAACAGTCAGAGAAGATTCTTTTCAAGGACTGTATAAACTTAAGGAATTAGTCTTAAGTTCCAACAAAATCTTTCATTTGCCAAACACAACTTTTAGCCAGCTGCTTAACCTGCAGAATTTGGACCTCTCTTTTAATCAGTTATCCTCTCTGCACCCCGAGCTCTTCTACGGCCTTCGCAAGCTACAGACCTTGCACTTGCGTTCCAACTCCCTGCGGACCATCCCGGTCCGCCTGTTCTGGGACTGTCGTAGCCTGGAGTTCCTGGATTTGAGCACAAACCGCTTGCGAAGTTTGGCTCGCAACGGATTTGCGGGATTAATCAAGCTGAGGGAGCTTCACCTAGAGCACAACCAGCTGACAAAGATTAATTTTGCTCACTTCCTCCGGCTGAGCAGCCTGCACACACTCTTCTTGCAGTGGAACAAAATCAGCAACTTGACATGTGGGATGGAGTGGACCTGGGGCACCTTAGAAAAGCTCGATTTGACAGGAAACGAAATCAAAGCCATCGACCTCACAGTCTTTGAAACTATGCCTAACCTTAAAACCCTCCTAATGGATAACAACAAGCTCACCGTTCTGGATTCCAAGATCCTAAGTTCGCTGACATCCCTCACCACCGTGGGCCTCTCCGGCAATCTGTGGGAATGCAGCCCAAAGATCTGCGCCTTGGCCACATGGCTGAGTGGCTTCCAAGGTCGGTGGGAGCACTCCATCCTCTGCCACAGCCCCGACCACACCCAGGGAGAGGATATTCTGGATGCAGTCTATGGTTTTCAGCTTTGCTGGAATTTATCAACTGTTGTTACGCCCGTGGCTACGACGTATGCAGTTCCGACTACCGAGTACACGAAAAGAATAAGCTCTTCTCATTTCCATATGGGAGACAAAGAGATTCCAACTACGGCAGGCATGGTCGTTACCACCGAAGAACATTTCCCCGAGCCAAACAATGCCATCTTCACTCAGAGGGTAATTACAGGAACAATGGCTTTATTGTTTTCTTTCTTTTTTATCATTTTTATAGTGTTCATCTCCAGGAAGTGCTGCCCTCCCACATTAAGAAGAATTAGGCAGTGCTCAATGATTCAAAACCACAGGCAGCTCCGATCCCAAACACGGCTGCATATGGCAAATATGTCAGACCAAGGACCCTATAACGAATACGAACCCACCCACGAAGGACCCTTCATCATCATTAATGGCTACGGACAGTGCAAGTGTCAGCAGCTGCCGTACAAAGAATGTGAAGTATAATACCTACATGCCATCAAAAATTAAATCAGATAAGTAACCTATTTTAAAATTGTAGGGGACCTACATCAGATTCTAATTTTTACAAATGTTGACATAAAGCCTAATTTTCCAAGCTACTTAATGGAAACATTGTTTATGGAGTGGTGCAGTATTTTTTATTTTTAAGTTTTTTAAAAAATAAATCCATAATATTTTCAGTGTTAAAGAAGCAATGATTACATTAAACTTGCACTCCTAATGTTTAAAAGTCTAAAGAGATGCTCACCTCAAACTATGTAAAATGTTTCATGTTATGTAATTATATGACTGTGTGTAAACATTTATACCCAAGGCTCCATATTCTACTTTTTCTAATGAAAAGAGTCCGAGGGGAAGGATATTGGATATCTGCACAGAGATCCGCGGGGGGGACATACGCTCCGTTTGTTCCACTGCAGCTGTAGGATCCCAAACACTCCAGCTGGCTCCGTTCACTTTAAAGGCAGCCGTGGAGGAAGATTTTCCTCCGATAATATTACTCCAGTAAAAAAAAAAAAAAAAGGAGGGGGGGGGAGAACAGAACCAAGACCCTTAAAGAAATGANGGGGGGGAGAAGATGGAGAGGAGGGGAAACAAAAAAAAAGGGAGGGGGGTGCGCAACGAAAGTCCAGGTGGGGATTTAAATGCATTGGGGACCGGTATGTTTATTTGAAATAGGGTTTTCCTATCTGCATTCATAGTTTGGCTTGCTTAAAGGGACCTTGCTAAAGCTCATAAGAGATACAGAAAGGAGCAGTTCACATGGTCACAAATTAGCAGGATGGTCACAAATTAGCAGGAGGACTCTCCAGGCGCTTACAAAGTAGGCAGCGTAGCTTATTTAGGAAAGCTCTGTCCGACGGGATCGATTCGAAATATTAAGTGCATCCAATTCTTATCAGCTCTCTGGTTTGACTTGATGCTGCTTTTCATGAATTCAGGCTAATTACTTACGACTATGAACAAACGGCATTTCAACACCTTTTCATGTGTAAATACCCTTAATGCAAGTTTTTCTTAATTAAAAGTGAATATCAAGGCGAGGTTAAGAAGAGGAAAGGAAGGAAGGAAGGAAGAAGCCTCTCTTTGTCCCCCCGCTGCCCCCCCAGCCGAGGCTTCCTCTCGCCTGGAAGCTATTTTCATGCACTAACTCCACTGGTTTCTCTGGAGACAGAATTCGCCCCTGTAATATAATATAAGCTCTCACTTGTCCTCCTCTTCCAAAATTCAAGGTAATTACCAGTTAAAAATAAAATAAAAAAACAACAAACAAAACCGTACCTTCTAATAAGTTAGGAAAATACAATTAGTTTATAGAATAGTTCACTGAAAAATGTTTCATTTCTTACTTGATATGGGACAAAATCTAAACTAGTATGCCGTTTAAAGAAAGTCATATATAAATATATATGCATACACATGCACCTCATTCTTAAGGAGTGATTTGATTTCTTTAGCCAGAAGTACCATATTGCTATTTATACTATATTATGAAATTATATGTAAATATTTGCAGATCTATGCAGCGATGGTGGTACCCGGGTGCCACGGGGGCGGGGAGGGTGTGGGGGGTCTGCAAAGGATTACATTATTTTTAAGTCAACTGCTCAAATATTGTAAACATTCTAACCAAAGCTAAAAGGACCAGAGGGATGGAAGAAAAAAAAAAAAACCTTATATATATATACATGTATGTATAACTAAAAAAATGTGTTGTGTCCAATGCTGCAGTGTTAAACAATTACCAGCACACACCGATGAAGAAAAGAAATTCCTCACAGTGTTGACATACCTTGAACAAATCAGTAATTACAGTATGCTAATTGTGTTGTACTAAACTATTCCGCAAACTTTTTAAGGAGAAAAATCACTGCATAAAAATCTGTTTGCTATTCCACTCTGCTTTTATATATCTGTATTACCACTTAGTGAGGTATTTAGGGTGCAATTATACAACAGTTTGATGTTTTATTGTGAAATGAATTCGTCCAAGGCAATTATAGCAAGATAAGTGTGACTTCTGTTAAGATTTTACATAAAGATTTTTCAATTACTGGTTTTGAAGATATTAATTTGCATCATTTTGCTTTTACATACAGTGCCCTTATTATAAAACAAGTATTTTGTTTACTTCCTGGGACTCTGTACTTTAATGGAAGAGATTCAGTGAAGCCTAATGGTTTTCCATAGAGATCCCTTTGAACCCTCATAACCGTTTATACTGCGATGAGCCGATTTACACCTATTGTAGGAAATCAATTACTACTTTTAACTGAATACAATAAATCCTGCAGGGCAGGTGGTCAGAGAGCAAGTATTCTGTATGATTAAACCCCAGGTGAGCCAGAAGGCCAGACCTAAGCTGATAAATACAAAAATGTATTGGTATCCGAGGGTATTTAGCTGCTTGTAGAAAGACTTGCTTTATTCCTTACCATGAGTAAGTACTTGCAGCTTTTCCCTTACATCCAGGCTTTTGCTCTGCTCTGGGCTGTCTCAGCAGCATCCCGTCCCTGCCCATGCACCTCCCTTACCTCGTGTTAACTACCACGATGGTCCGCACCGCGGGGAACTGGAAAGCAGACACTTCTGGGAATGATTTTGATGTACAGCTGTAGGGTACCAGCAGAGACAAAGTTCCAACTGAACTCATTAATTATACTGGCAGCCAAATAATCTTGCTGCACTCTCATCAACCATCAGATGAGAATACTGAACTCTGGTGTCCTCAGCTGCATTTGCAAGGAGGAATCCCACCTTTCTCCTCCAGGCCCCGCAGAAACCCTTGCTGCAAGACAGCTGAGAAGTACCACGTCAGTCTTCCACACAGTGACAAGAACTGGCCGCTTGACCGAAGCGCTGAGGTTCCTCCCAAGCAGATGCTTTCCCAACACCCCAGCTCTGTGCAGAAGCCCACTCCACCTTTATGTAAAGACACATGTTCCAGCAGTGCTGGATTTAATCCTCTTCTCCACCCCAGCTGCTCATACCAATTTTCCAAACATTAAAGCACTGTTCCAGTGTCTCTCCAGCAAACACACCCAGGTGCCCAACTTCTCTCCCTCACCAGTATCACCAGTTCCCACTGGTCTGGCAGCACTGCCTTGCCTTGCAGACAGCAAAGCAGGAGGCCAGCAGACACAGCCTAGCACAGCATCGTTCAATTTTACTTTGACTCTCTGTACTACACGTTAATACGCAGCCAATCTCCCAAATGCCGTGGTTTATGTCTGCCATTTCCAAACCCATTTGTTGCCAGGTTCCAGGCATAAGCAAAGCAATTCTGCAAACATTACATTTAGGGTAACAGGTATCATAAAACTCACAGAATGTCAAACACTAGCAGCGAAGTCAACTTGAATTCCCTTAGGAGGGACAGCAAACGGCAGGCAAAGCCATCGTTCTACACAAGGATACAACCAGAGGCTGTTAATTTCTGTTGTTGTTGGGGTTTTTTTGTTTGGTTTTGGTTTTTTGTTTTTTGTTTTAAAGAAAGTTACTGTCTTCCATTCTCAATTGCTTGTGACTCTTCCAGGCAAGGAGGGTATTGTAATAATTGCATTACTCAGCAGTCTCTGATTTATTCCGTTTATGGAACAAGAACCACGATGATTTGGTTTAAATTCATGGTATTTCAGTATGAGCACTGGCTGATGACAAGAGGTTGTTAACACGCTCTCCCCCAAATACCCTCTCTGTTGCACTGCCTCGGTCTCTGCAGATACTAAATGGCATTATAGGTGCTTCACCACCTCCAGGCACAGCCTCATGCGAGTGTTCAGGGCCTTTCAGAAATGAAAATTTTTTCTACTGCTCGAGATCCTCGTCCCATCCCAAGATCTCCTCCAGCCTCACTGATCTCTAGCCAGCTTTTCCTCCTCCCCACCCTCGTGTCAGTGAAATGCAAACCTAGCAGCACAAGTTCAATTTTTGAGTCATCATACTGGAACAGGTCTAAATTAATGCTTTACGTTCCCCTCTCGTTAGTCGCTCTGCATTAGATCATCATTTAAATGCACACAGCTAAAAATTACTCGATAAAGAGTAAAATGGGTTAGCGTTTAGTCTCCGGCTGAAGCGTTCCTCTGCACAGAGTTCCCATTTCTTATCAGATGGAAACATAATTAATGCCGCTGTATCAATGTTTCGTTTTGTTTGCTTTTCCCCCCAAGCAGAAATTATCTGATTTTTCAGCGATAAGCCTAGCCTGCATGCAAATCTAAGCATCTGAGTTTATGTACTGTTACCCCCCTTAGAAGACAGTGACCTATTGCTAACACGTAAAATCAGAAATATCTAGTGGCTTTAAACCGGAAATCTGCACTACACACTTATTTTTTAATGTGTCTAAGTTAATTTCTGTACTACTTTAATGAAAATAAAGTTGATTTAATTTTGTAATCTGCATAGCTATCAAAATCCATCTGTTCAGACCAATGAAATCTACCCAGAAGCTGAATTTCATCTTTCTTATGACGTTTTCCATAAAAATGAAAAGTTCAGAGAGCGATATACTATTTCTCCTCCCCCCAAAAAAAGGAACACGCAATGAAACAAGAAAAATCAAAGGCAGTTGCACAGCAGCAGCTCCTCCCTCCTCACGTCTTTCTCCATTGCAAAGAGTCCTGTACGCCAGAACTGGTGCCAGGCTTTGCTTTTTAAGCCATCACACTAGCAGGATGCTTAAAGATCATTTCAGAGTCATTTGGAAATTCAGCATTTCACATCTTGTATAAAAACCTTTTGAGAGGTGTCTAGGGAAAGGTAATGGAAATTTTGATGGATCTCACCAAGCCTCAGACAGGGCAAAAACACCACGCAGCTTGTGCACCTCTGGTGTAAGCAATGAAAAGCTGCACCTTCTATTCTTCAACTGCTCCTTTGTAAAAAAAAATAATAAAAAAACCCAAACAAAAAACCCCTCACTCCATTTTTCTTTTTACCATCACAAAAACATTAGTGAGTGAACTATTCTACCAGCTTAGCAACCAGAGATTAAAAAGGAGTCTTAGATGCATTGTATTTAAATTATGTTTAAGGAGCCACTTTCTGGTGGGAGGGGGTGTAAGTAATGGAGTGAAAAAGTGCAGTGTACAGAAAAATTTTGGTATTAAAATTGTGTATACTGTAAAACTGAATTTGCCTCTTTCTTCCTCCCTTTTCAAACAAACAGAGGTGTCATAATCTCGTTCTTTCACAACATAAGAAGACCAGCCTACATTCTCTGCAGTTTAAGAGCACATCAGCACCATCCAAAGCAGACAAGTCAGGTTTGGGCCAGTCCCTTTGCCACAATCGAACATAGCCCTTTCTGGTCTGCTACCACGAATGAGCTGGTCTGCATGGGTTCTTCTCAAACAAGATGTCCCTTGACTAGCAAAAATTGTTTCTATAAGCAAGATGAAAGAGTGAAAAACCAAACCAAAGCCAAACCCTCAGCCCCTGAGACTGCACCCCTGTGAGCACCTGCATCAGAACCAGCACAGGCAGCGGCATCCTCTCTGCTGCGCTGGCGCGGGCCTCAGCACCACCCAGCAGAGGCTGCCGACACCTTGCCCTAACCCCGGGTGTCCCCTTTGGGTCGCCTGCTGGAACAACCCTTGGTCGTGGTGCCAGCCAGGAGCGTGGCGTTTCCAACAGGACCACCTTGCCAAGAATTTAGCAAGGGCAAACAATCTGTATCATTTAGCGATGTCAAATAGCAAGACATAACTTCAGCTCTGAATTACAGCCATCTAGAAAGTGTCAGAAATACAATCCCTGCACAAGAAGTGCTCTTTATATGAGCTTCCACAATGAACGTAACATTCAAAATCACGGTGCTTCAATAACATGAGAAAGATTTCTGATTTAGAGAAGTGACAAGTTCACGGACACAACCCAAAAGCCTTGATACAACAGCTGAACAAAAGAACAAGTTTCAGGATGTTCCAAGATGATTACATGCACTGAACTGTCAGCTAAAATCATTTTAGTAACTAAGCCTTAGCTGCATTTACTTTTTTGCAAAAGGTTTGGCTGGAACAAGTTCTCAAGGGTTTTAAATGTCAGTTGGCTAACTGCCTCTCAAATCCTTCTCATACTTCAAAGCAGCACATGATAAATCTATTTTCTTAAACTCTCAAAGAGACTAATTTTAAGATAAAAAGCATCTCAAATGCAAAACTAGTTGCTTTCACGAGCAAAGGTAAGATACATAAAAGAAAAAAATGGTATTCTGAATATACTATGCAAAACCTTAAATCCAATTAAGTAACAAGGAAATGCCAACATCTCTAGTAATTTACTTTTAAGCGTAGACTGTGTTAGGACAACTACCCAAAGATTGAGACTCAAGAATCTGACCGCTGAGGACTGCACAAAGTAACTAAAATTTGCAGCACATCTAGGAAAGCACCATCTCCCTCCTCCAGTGAGTGTAAGGACAGGATCCACTGCAAGTGCTGATCCCCCATAAACCCCTGATGTTAATATTTACTGTAATCTGTTCTGAAGGAAAAAAGCTCTATGAAATCATCAGTACCTAATCAACAATTTCATTACCATGAAGATACCAGGAAAACAATCATATTATAATGAATTAAAGCTCCATCAGTCATACTTGACATCAGGAACCATGTGCTCTGGGAGTTATTTTGGAAGAAATTCTTTACGCTGAGGGTGGTGAGGCACTGGCACAGGTTGCCCAGAGAGGTGGCAGATGCCCCGTCCCTGGAAACATTCCAAGTCAGGCTGGACCGGGCTCTAAGCAACCTGATGTAGTTGAAGATGTCCCTGCTCACTGCAGGCGGTTGGACTAGATGGCCTTTAAAGGTCCCTTCCAGCCCAAATCAGTCTGTGATTCTATGAAACAACAACTAAAAAAATTACTACGGTTGCCTCATTACAAAATGTCACGCTTATTTCTGTGACACATGACTAAAGAGGTTTGGTTACTAAAGGCATTCAGCAAACCTTTCTGGGCTGAGAGGGAACCAAAACATTATTTCAGTTGTTCTGTTGGTTTTAATCAGAGTCCAAGAAATTTGACTTTTTCTGTCTTCTTTCTCAGTCTGCTAAATGGACAAGACCAAATAAATATACACAAAAGTCATTTGAGACCTTCTGAACTGGCAGCATAAGAAACAGCAGCTAGGAGCTGAGCAGTGACCAGAGAATATATCTTGAGTTAAACACAAGGTCTTCTCCCTGGCATGCACCACAGATGCTTCCAATACACACACAAAACTAAAGTGGGATTTTCTACTACCAGGACTTTTCAAGAAACTAATAAGCCTTCCTTTTAAAACCACAGAGTATTTATTTTAAATGCTGTTCAAGTAACTTACCCCTTTTCTCCCAGCAGGCTCTGCTACTTGTAGGTTGAATACTCAAACTGGACAAAGTGCTGTTTCTCTTTTTCACCAATTCTTACCCCTAAAGAGTGTGCAGTGCATCCACTGTTTGATATAGGTGCATTATGCTTTATACCAGTTTAAAACAGCAGCCTTTGTTTCAGGAAAAGTCTTGAAGTAAGTGGAAAAGGTTCATCCATCAAGAAGGTCCTTAAATAATGAATGGGTCATAATTCTTTACAGTCAAAAGCAATTAATTTTCTGTATTATAATCAGGAGAATAAATCTGAAAAATCCATTCAAATGGCTCTGAATCTGAAGGTAGTGTTGCAGCGGAATGTTTAATCTTAAAATACAGGAGCAATGAGGACTTCTGCTGTTTACACATACAATCTTCTACCAAACAGAACAGCTTTACTGCATATTTAATAGGTAGAACGGGTTTTGTGAGACCGCATGAGATTAAAGACAGCAGTAGATACAGGAAATGCATTTCAAGTAGAAAGGTCCTTCCAAGATATTTCTCAACTGTATAGCTACAAAAAATTCTTGAAATATCCTTTATGAAGTGTACAAAACACTGCAGAAAAGCTTAATGCAAAAAGTAGTTTTACTCATGCGTTTGCAAAGAGCTAAAAATATTGAGAAGAGTGTTAATGTGGAATCCAGCTCAATCCTACAGCAAGTATTCTTATTAGGATGCATTTAGCTCTCTTCCCTTTAACGAACTCCTAAATAATCCATGGCATATCCAGAACCTCTGCCTCAAAAGCCACGTGCTGTTAGCTGGGACTATCAACTCCTGCCCTCAACTAGATTGCTTCAACCCAGATACCACCTACGTTTTTAATCTTTCAGAGAAGAAAAAAATGTAAAATTAACAGAGCCCTTCATAAAGCTAATAATGACACAACCTGTTAGCAGTGAGAGCGTGGGGAAGGGGACAGGGACACAAACTACCAGTGAGTTCCCATCTCTAAAGACACCACACCACAGTTAACTAGGGGAAAAACACACAGCCATTCCCCTGCACTGCAGACACTTCCACAAGCTTTGTTAACAATTTCTGCTTTGAGTAAGACAAATTTTAGCTACTCCCGCTGACTCACCTGACCCAGAAGGGAGTCACAAGTGAACATTCTCAGGATGCACCTATCAAAGGATGCAAGCCAGGAGCAAACTACTAAGTTGGGAAAACCATGCAGTGGGACATTCTGCAAGCCCCCAGGTCTAGCCATATACCTCTCATTTAAAGAGCAAGAGAGATTAAAGCATCATCTACGTTGTCCTCAGGATAAGACAACATGCTTCAGTAAAGACGCAGAACTACTTATTGATCAAGTCTAGCCCTGAAGCATGCCATCCCCAAACGAACAGCAACATCTGCTGTACCAAGGTCTACAGAGACCTAGGATTAACTCCATACTTCAAATTCTGCTTAGATAATTTAAAGGTGAAGAAAATCCTCCTCAGTCTTTCCAGATAGTCCTGAAGATGGAAATAGCTTCCAGGTAGGGCAGACACCTAGCTCAGCACCCAGGGGAGCATCAGACCATTGCAAAGCAGAGCCAGAGGAGCACAGGCAGCTGGAAAGTCTATAGGGATCAAGTGTAGATCTTTAGGGTTCAGGGCTTCAAGAATTTAACAGCCACAGGGCAGCCAGGAAGAGAAAGCCATCTCTAGTTTATATTCTTCTCTATGGATGACCGGTTCAGCTCTGGGACACATATTAGAACCGTGGCAGCTGTGGAAATAAGAGAGCTTTGACTACATGACAGATGCCTTTTGCCTGCAATTAGCATCCAGTCCTAAGACACCAGAAACTTCAAAAAAGGCTGAGGTTAGACATTTGATTAGGCTGAACTACAGAAAAAAATACAGTAAGCTTTGGCAGGTACTACATCTCTAACATGACGCTATGCTCCTGAGCAAAACAAAAGTAACAGATACCTTCGAGAAGTTCCCACAGTCCATAGCGACAGCTAACTTCTAGGAGATGTCTGTACATCCTTTACTGAAATGACAAAGTCGCACACTGAACATCCCACGTGTAATGAACTTTTGCCAGTTATTACTTTCTGCCTGTCAGTGGAGACCAGGTCTGTAGACCACCTAAATATGTCAGTCCTTTGGCTGAGGGACACCTGCTGCCCATAGTTAAAATAATTAAACACCCACATAGTCCACTGTGTGACACTATGTAACAATGACATCAGGGCTATGGTATTTCAGCTATTTACAGACCACACATGCAACTTCAAAATACCTTCAGTGCTAGGAACTGCTGAACAAGTTGCAATGCCTCTTCCGCTTCGTTTTGGATTTGTCAGCGATGCAGATATTTACTGACAAATCTCAAAGCTGGAGAAAACCACCACTTTGTTCCAAATCTGGGAAGTGTTTAGGGAATGAACTCAAAGCTCTTCTCCCAGGCTGCAGAGATGCACTCTTACCAGCAGGGACCAGGCCAGCCAACGCCACCCGACACACAGCGAGGTAGTTGTGCAAAAAGCACTTGCACAAAAGCAGTAACATTACATGGAGACCTGGCACGTGAAAGGGCTCAGCACCCTCCTCTAACGCAGCTCAAGAGCACTCCAGGAC
This sequence comes from Aramus guarauna, assembly GCA_013400195.1. Lineage (NCBI taxonomy): Eukaryota > Metazoa > Chordata > Aves > Gruiformes > Aramidae > Aramus > Aramus guarauna. Next base: position 323,763 of record VXBL01007428.1, read on the forward strand.
CTTCCCGTGACTAACAGCTGTCTGACAGCACGCCGTAAAACACTGTGGCCAAATGAAAGCACTTGACAAAGCAGAGAACGACTCCGGCGCACCGTGCAGATAAATTTCAGGGATATTACCCCTTCATATCTACAACTGTCTATGCACAACAATTAACTTGACAAAGCATGTCAATGAGAGTGTCCAGAGACACATGAAAAAGTTTTATACTACATTCAAATGAGCTGATGCTACTAGACTGCAGACTGCTTGCTTCTTCTTAGTGGGCACTCGATCATTCGAATATACCACAGGAAAGTTGCATCATCAAAAGAGGAACTTTCCAACACTTACTTTTACTCTCCATCTATTCAAAAATAGTAAGCTTCATCAGGCAAATTAGTAAGAGATCATCAGCTTTAAAAAAGCTTCAATTGTTTATGCAAACCTAGCTACATTGCAGCCCAGCCTGTTCACTGCAACTCCTGACTTCAGGCTGTGCCGTTAACGGTCAAGAACGAAATTCAGCCCATACTCACTGACCACCAGACACCCACTGGGAACCAGGAAAATACAAGGAAACCACTTCAAAAAAAAGATGAGGTTACATAAATAACAAAACAACCCAACCCCCTCATTCCTCTAAAACATTAATTATGCACACATATGTAATGAATAAAAAAATATAGAGATTATACACAGTAAATGCACCTGAAATATATGCAACCAGTGATCCTGGGGTACTAAGTGAAAGCACTATTTAAAAAAATCAGAACTAAAATCTCAAAAAAAACACTCACCACCAAAACAGAAAAACACCGAACCAAAAATCACTAATGGAAAAGTTTACTGATGGAGGGCAGGAAAACATCTAAAAATTGAGTTTCAAGAAGGGTTTGTGCCTCTGCAGATGGGCATCTCTGCACAGAGACAGTGTCAAGGATATAATCGTAGTACTAGGCTGCTCTGCTGTTACGTTAACCAATAACTTAATGTTATCTTTATCTATATAAAAGTATATCAGCTCTGACCATATCATCTTACCCTAAACCTATGTCTGTTTGTGTGCCTACTACTGACAACTGCCTTTTTCTCAGCTTTTTACCCATCACCAGCTGCAGGTCATCTGTCTTGCACTTCAGGTATTTCCTGGTCATCTGACCTTCAGCTAGTCTAAGGACTCCTCAGTTACCATAATCCAATTAAAATGGGTAAACTATGCCAAAAATATTACTAACTTTTAATCCTGAGGGTTTTTTTTGAATAATTACTAGATACCATTTCCAACATTTGCTTATGCAAGACAAATATTTTAAACTACTGAAGGAATTAGGACTAAATGACAAGTCCATATACTTGACGCAGATTGTTCACAGACACAAGGTGCAAAATATGATAAAGAACAAGAACAGGTTTCAGCGATCTGAGCCAGGAAAAAACCCCACACCATTCTGAGCAGGAAAAAAAGGACTTCTTGATTTATATTAAAAAAAGCTTCTACCAAGGCCATCACACAGCCTGACTTCTATTTGACAAGTGGTTTGGTTATTTCTTTTATGTAATGCAATTATAATCAGGAAAGGCCTATTTTACCAGTATGTTACCAAAAGCATTCCACTGCCTTTGAAACAGATATTTCAAATTAGTAACATATTTCCAGTATCTTCATTAATATTAAAAAAACCTCCAAAAGTCTTACTTCCTCATATGAGAGCTGTAATTTGCAGAGTCTGTTCCTTAACTACAAAAAAAGGAAAATCAGGAGAACACACAAGTTAGTCGTCTTCCATATTTCATAACATCTCTTAACTTTAATGGCAGCTGACCAAAATCTTCAGGACTGCTCCAGACTAAAAACCATTCCTAATCACCGGAACTTTCTCCAGAATTCCCAGTCAGGGCAATGCTGGGAGCAGCAGAAGATGCTGGGGCTGGTTTGTAAGCAGTTCACATCTTAAGGACAATCAAATCTCAGTAACATGAAGTGATGAATTTCATCCCCAGCCCATGCAGGAGCCCAGATACTGACTTGTATGTATGTACATACATAAATACATCCACCCCCTTGTGCTCCAGCTGCAGGGGTAACAAGCAGTTTCCTTTAAGTATCTTCACAGGCAACAGTAACTGAGCAAGTCCTCTTTTAACTCATGGTGAAATCAAACCTTTAAAATTACTGACTGGTACTATCAATGTACTATTTCTTGAGGGGAAAAAGTGGTATTGCAACAGCACCAAGTAATTTTTTTTTTTACTATTATTTTCACGTGTGATCTGGGGGAGGAGGGAAAGGGATGAAGAGAGAGGTCTGGTCTGGAAAACAAGGTTCTCTCAAACGTTTTGTACTACTTTTGTACCACTACCAGGTAACAGAGCTACAGGAGTTCTCTTAAGGCTTATCCTCGTATCTAAAGGAGTTAACAGCATCAGTGTTATGATATAGAGCACACAGGTTCTATACCTCTACAATATGTTTCCACCACTGAGGCAAAACTGTCTATTCATATAGCTAAGTAATGGTAGGAAAGTGCCAGGGTGCCAAGAAAATCATCCTGCAACAACATGCATCTTTTGAGCTCTTAAGGAAAAGAAAACTGGAATTGGCTATCATACATCATATGCTGAAGCTGAGTTTTCCTAGTTCCCATTAAATAATGATACTGGGCCAAAGTTAGAACTCCACAAGCCAGACTTGGACCCAGCATTAATAAAGCTGACACACCTGTATCTTTTTCCAAAATGTAAAAGGTTTCTGTCTCTTGTTACCTTGAAACTGTTTTCTAGTTGAGGTCCGAGAGCCAGGTTGAAGGGCTATGACTTGCACCTGGTTGAGTTACCAGGTCCCCAGCACCCTTCAAGCAGCACACTGCTCCCCAGAGCCCTCCATGAGATGGCAGATCACGCCTAGTCAACAGATGGGACGCAGAAGAGCATCTAGGCTCTATTTTACACAACTCCCGATGTGTGGAGAGGTTATTTTGCAGCGGGTCTGGCATCCTACGCCTTCAGGAGTGAGCAAACTCATATTCCTTTTCTCTTCCCTCCCCACCACGAGCTGGCAGGGTGTGCGTTGAAGCTGGGACTCAGGACTCCAGCAACCCAGGTCCAGGTTGCTCCTCTGCAGCGCAGGGGTGGACCAGGCAGGTGTGTCCTCCTGGGCCATCCTGGACCACAGCCCCAAGGCCCAGCTCCCACCAACCCAGCAGGAGAAAACATGCTATGGAAAAGCACCAAGTCAGCACCATCCCGCAACAAACAGCCTCCACAACCCTACAGATTTGCTGATAAAAAGCTCTATTTTAAACTTACAGTGTTTCTTCTTGCAGCACGCAGGTGTAAATGACACTGGGTCACCCCTGATTGCTGTGCAACCAGGTGAAGCCTAATCCAGGCTGCTTGGAAATGACAACCCAGGAGCTCAAGGAGGGCAGCACAATATTTTGTCAATACTTACAGCTGTTTCCTCACAAGCTATTTTGTTGAATGACGACTAGTTAAGCTTGGCTACAGGTCAATTCATCTCACTTTCCGTATGGCTGGGTAGATGGGAGTAGCAGGATGGATGGGGGAACATCTCAGAATACCAAATCAGAGGGACAAAACGCTTCTGTGGGAGCCACGAGACAGCTGCTGGGGCTGGTGAGTAATCCGCTACTGCGAAGCCGCCTTTACAGGCTTGATTTTTCATTTTTATGTTAATTAGTAACCTTATCTAAAGAATATCTCAAGTTTTTCCTTTGCAAATTACATAAACTAATAGATATATCCAGAAATATGAAAAGCAGGCTGAAGTTTACACCCGCGGTAATTGTAAGAGCCTTGAAATATTTTAGTTTTTATCATATTTTACATGCATGTGAAAGGCTTTAGAAATAGAACAACTAAAATTGGAACAACACAGACCCCTGCAAAACTCAAATTAAAAAGAGTGAGCCAAGACAGCATATGCCCTTTCCAAGAGGAAGAGAATGCATTATAAATCTGGGAGTAAAGCCACCTAACTCCTGGCAAGACAGCTCAGAGAAACAGATAATAAAACAATCCTACCAATACAGTCATAAGACATTCAAAGCTAGATTTAATGTATCCTTTATTCATTATTAGGAATATAAATAGCTTTGGTCTGTGACAGATTTTTAAGTATTTCCTGTAGGAAGGGATTCAGCAGCCTTAACCTGCAATACAGCAACAAAAAAAAGCTAGATATGAAGTTGCCTTTGACAGGAAGCAAAAGGCATTAAAAAAAAGGGGAAATAGCACGAAAAGCTGCCTAACTGGCAAGGAACTAGCTACTGAGCACCTCTAGCCTTGCCAGCACCAAGAAGCAGGAGTATCTCCTCGCCTTCCCACACGTGCATCTCATATCTTCTGCGGAGGCAAGCGAAGTTAAAATTGCTTGAAACACGGCCACCCTCGCTGACCGCCAGGTTGTCACCACCGATGGCGGTTAAAGAAAGCCAGCAACCTTATTCCCATCACCTCCATTTACCTAAAGCAAGTGACTCACCAAGGAACCGTGTAGGATTAAAGAGGCACTAAAAACGTGGCACGCATAACATCATCTTTTACAGAGACACTATCAAGTCATTATTTACTAAGCTAACTAATTAGCCAGCCACCCTTGCAGATAATGAGAATGCATTAAAGTATTTAAAATTCCAGCGCAAGCCTGACACATACAAAGTGGCTGCCCTTCTTCAAAAGAAAACGAATGTCAAAGGAAATAAACTATTTAGGAACAGTCAGCACATCTGAGGTGGAGCGGGAAGGTAGCATCACCCAAGGTAAGCATTCGGAAAAAGGAAGCAAAGCGAAGCAGAGCCCTACGGGATGCAGAGGTATTTCGCATTTTTATTGTATCAGCCTCTACTTGTAAAGAAATCATTAGATAGATGACTTAAATTAGCATTAGATAAAGCAGCAGCTATTCAAAACAAACAGAATTAATGTACAGAACTGTACAATCTGGCATAGAGAAGCAAGGAAATTGAATGTACTTAAGCTGACAGTGATCTAAAACACCCAGCTGGTTAAATTCAGTTTTACACCAAGAAATAAGCTTTAACTGAACATAGACTTCACCGCAGTCTAGTCCTGAAAGCACCCTTCCCTTTATGTAGGCACTGCTCCAGAAGTGGGTAATATAACCAAAGTCACAGAGCAAGTTTACAAAAGGCATAAAATTAATCCATCTACTGGAAACACCACCAGGAATACTCCCAGGGGATACGAGTTCCTTGGGTACTTGATATAGTCCTGCTCTTCCAAAAACCTTTCCTAAACTCTAGCTGAGAATACATATGATTTTTTTTTTTTTNNCGTGTGTGTGTGGAAAGGGGAGTGGAAATGTTTCTACAGCACTACAAAACCGATCAAGGATAAAAATTGAGAGGAAATTTAGAGATTAAGACTTCAACACCTGTCTCAAAAAAAAGCCAGTTTTACATTCTCAGTGAGAAAGTCGTCATGATAGCATATGGGGGAGTATCAGGACACAAAGATTTGCTGCTTAATTGCTACCTTTTTCTCCACACACACATTCCTCCTAGGATCTCCTCGTTCAATTTAGTCACAGTTCCCGTAGAGTCCCACAGCACCTGCATACACAGGAGCAGTATTTTTGGGTGAGAAATGCTGTGTATGACCACAGAAGTGGGTGATGAGTGGAAGACCACTGTACCCAGGCAGGCCTGACCAGCAATCTTACCGGCAGCTACAAGAGCCAACCTGCTTCAGACCAGCTCTCACAGCACAAGAACATAAACTCTTAAGTTTGTGAAGACCCTGCCTTCCTCAATTAAAAGCTCTCACAGGAAGAAACATGACCATCTTGTAGGCCATTAGCTCCAAAGGGGTCAACTGCTCAGCTGCATGACAGAAGGGCTTTCAAGTTTTTCTTTTTTAAACATTCCAGTTATTTCTGCATTAACTTCTCATTTTCTTGGTTTTTTTCAGTCCAGTGACCTCTAGAATTGGGATTCTTTGACTCCTGGAGAGGTGCCCAAAGACTCATTCTGCCTCTGAGGAAATTCAGAATTTGGCATTTAGGGGGAACAGTATCAAATGATGTAGCTGCGGTCTTATTTTGTACTTGACATCAGAGCTCTCATGTCACCTTCTTCCCCCAAAATGACTCAATAAAGTCAGTCCTCAAAGGAGGAGTTCAAAGGCAAGAGCAAGCAAGCAAGCCCCAAATAGCAGATATTTCCCTGCACAGTCCAGGAAGCTGACTGGTGAGGTGGGCAAAGTTATACACAGGAACCCTTTGAAAAACGAGACATTGAATTGAAGCCACAGAAGCCACCAGGGCAATCTAACATAGCCAGTTGCTCAGCCTCTACACGAGTAGAATTATTTGCTAGGGTTTAGTGAAGATGTTTTGAGTAAAATTAATGCATACTTAAAAACAACGCACAGTATTAGCTTAAATACATGGGGCTAGCACACAAATGGAGGTACATGACTTGGGCTGCCACTGACATTCACATCTGTAACACTGGGAAGCTTGAAAAAGAGAAACATCCATTGCGACCTTCCAACACTAGGTACAGGACAGACTGTGTGCACTACAAACAAGTCCCAGGGTTATCTTCCTACTCCAGAAACAGGTTTTTTTTTAAAAGCATCATATACCGGTATTGCTAATTAACACCTGGAATGAACCTGAAACCTGTCAATACAAATGGTCACAGGCTGATATCAGGACAGAAAAGAAACTTTAAAATAGAGACGAGTCTCAAGCACATAATGAGGGATGTCTTGAAGACGTCGCAGGAAGGTACTTCAGGATCTCCAGCATTCCTTAATACTTCTGTGTGTATTTCTTTTGAGATAAGTTATGCAGCTACATTCATACATTAAGACAAGATAAAAAAAATTTAGCAGCATCAGAATTATCTGAAGTCTTGATTAGTTTGAGACAGTAAACGCCCCAACTTCCCCCACTTGCCCCTATGTGCAGCCTCAGACTGCATGGACAAAGATTAATCTGTCGTTAGAAAAAAAAACGTCAACCAAAACAATGCTCAAAAAAGGTGCCTGCGTCACTTGTAGGTGGGAACCTTAGTCCAAACTTCAATCAACTTAACACAAAGGCAATAAAGTTTTTTTGTTTGTTTGTTTGTCTATGGTTTGGGGCTTGGGTTTTTGTTTTGTTTTTGTTTTTTTTATTTTTGGTGGGGTTTTTGGTGTTTTTTCTTTTGAAATAGAGCGAGTCCTTTTAAATACTAGGCCAAAATACGTTCCCTAAAATGCAGGGGACGGAAGGCAAGCTAGAAGGAACATCTGGAGCAGGCAAAAAGCAGAGAGGGCTGGGTGGCCAGAGACCCCCGCAGGGACACCTGCCTGAGCACCCCAGCCCAGCAGAGCTGGAGACTCTGTCTGCAGCCACCAGACCCATCTGTTTCCATCCACAACACTGCTCCTCATCTCTCGCCAGTTGTTTCACTGCACACTCCCACATCACCTGCACTTCCTCGGCTCCACAGAGATACTTCGCTCTCAAGATACCATACCTACAAAGTCAAACAGTTTCTAAACCAAGAACCTTTTGTTTTCAAAGCCTTTTTAACCTCCCTCCTCTCTCCCCTTCCCCCCCAAAGCGCTACCAGGCTTCATTTTCCAAGTTCTTTCCGCAGGTTTCATAAAGTAACTGATAATGTCAATTCAAGTTATCATATTCAGTAAACCACAGATGACAGCACCTCAGGCATACAGAAGAGATTCTGAGCTGAGAAGCAACTTTTTTTTTTTCCCTGGCCACATATGGCAGCGGTAGAGCGCCCAACGAATGGCAAAAACCTTTTTCTTGACAGTCAGAGGTTAACATATATGCAGTATGAGTCAATAATCCACGAAAGGCTGCACATCACACAACATTTGCATCCAATCTGAAACATACAGACACTAAAGAAAAACATACTCAGCTTATGAAAGGCATAGTTACTCGTGAAAGCAAGCTCAGAACCACACCACTTTGCCTTTTCACTGACTACTGCTAATTTTGCAAATGCCCTAGGTTTCCCCTTATGGCTTGTTGCCCAGGGAAAACTTTTTTTAGTTGGTGCTGAGGAAAATGCATCTTTTAGCACACTTTTGCAAGGAAGTTCTTAGCCTGAGAGCCTATAGGTTTGTTGCCATTACTGTAAAGAAACTACTTCTAAAAGAGTGCCAATTTAGCAGGAATAATTTTTGAGTATACGGTCATCTCCAAAGTCATATAGTAAGTTTTTTCATACAGCTTTGAGCAGAAGACTTTTAACCCTGTCTCTGTTCTGGTTCTCCTGTGCCCATTTGCCTGTAACTCCTGTCTCTCCTGATGAACAAACATATGTCTGTGCAGGCCAGGAGGAAGTCAAAATTATCTCAAATTTTCTCTTTTTCTTTTCAACAGCCTTCCAAGATACGGCTTAACCCTCATCCTTTCCTCAGACATGAGAAGGATTAAGTCACCCTTCCGCCTCTCTTTCCATTCAAGAGGACAGCCACTACTTGGATAAGCCACAAACACTAATTATTCTGTATAGATTCAGTTCACTTTCTGGGACAAAGTAGGTCTAAAGCTCTAGGACACGTTACGAGCGTTACAGAACATCAGCTTTCTTACACAGGATAAAACAGGTGAAGCAAAGACCATGGTCTGGATGTTAAACAACACATCTAGAATAGAAACTCCGCGTTCCTGTCAAGAAAGACTTCTACTGGTTGCATTGGGATCTATAAAAAAGGTAGAGAGATATTAGAAAGAAAAAAAAAAAAAAAATAGAGCATAACAGGTTTTGCATACCGCCAGAGAACTGGAGAGGATATTAGCAGTACCAGACAATAACAGAGCCACGTGTGCACAGACAGCAACTGTCCTCATTCTCTCCTTTCTTTATCTTCTGAATCTCATCTTGTAGAAAGATAGGAACTGAATCGAAAGTTTGTATTAGATCAAGGCTAAGGAATAAAAGGGGAAGCCCAGGTCCTGAGATGCAAGTATTCTGTTGTCATGCAAGAATTGCAGTATTCCAACTTTGTAATAATTCCATCATCCCTTTCCTCCAACAAGAGAAATTCAAAAGCCCAGTTGTGTGTGTAATACTTCTGCACTCTGAGAGCATGATCCTGCTGGAGGCTAAAAGACAGTTTATCCACAGATCAGTAGTCACTGTGCAAACTTACATGCTCCGATCTGTCTATACTCCTCAATTTTGGCTTTGAATACTCAAGCATCACCAAATGGGAGTTTCATTAGGGGTGACTAAATATATAATCTTACATAGGCAGATAGAGTTTAAATATTTTCCTACAAAAACTGTAGGATTCAAATTAATTAAGTCACAAAACACAGAATTTTAAAGCAGAATCTATGCATAGCACTATAGCATATTTATGTAAAATGGTTTACAGCTCAAAAGTAAAATACTGTTAAATGCCAACCACCGTATCAAACAAGCGTGCGCAGCTTGTTTTTTTCAGTCAAATGTTATTTGAACAACATTAGATTACGAAAGGTTTGGATTTATAGCGTAATATTAGAAGATATTATATATGTGGTAACATTGGAGATAGACAGATGTCTAACAAGAAAGGAAAAAGATGTTTCATCAATACCAGCCTAAAGGGGTGAGGGAGGAAAGGAGGGATCAGGTCAGATGGAAGCCTTCATTGCCACACAAGGTATCTACAGGGCTCAATTCTCAAGTTTAGAGATAGCATTAGACTTTAATTCTGCTGCACGCATGAATGGAGTAAGGATTGGCAGTGAGGGCAGCAACCTTCCTTCTTTTACATGTATGAAGAGTCTACATCAAAAATGCTGAAAAGCACAGAAAGACTGCAGGGTTGAGTACTGCTGCACAAGACCATTTAGACCACGTCCCAGCTACTGTCAAATCTATTCCACTGAAGAGTTACCACTAGCAATTTTGTGCCAAACAAGCAGCAAAGGCTTAAGGTAGCAGATGAAGAAGAGCAATGATTTAAGATTTCAATAGACTGCCAAGCTCATGCTGGAACTAGACTTCAGGTGTGAGTTGGGCTTTGTTGGGTTTCTCTAACTAGGCATTAAGCCAGCCATGTGCTTCTTTAAGAAATGCATTCTCACTGCACAGCACAAAGGCTGCCTTGGGCCTGAAAAAGTATTCAGGACTTTCAAAGTTGTGCCACTTGCTCAAACGAATTGGCTGGGGCTGTGCTGCCGTTCACCACCAGCCATGACAAAGAACTGAAGCCCAGACGTGCTGCTCTCTTTCCCCTCTGAGGTTCATCGTCCTCATCGCAGAGGCTGCGTGGGATCTCTAAACCAGCAATTCCACATGCATGTTGGGACAAGCTCAGAGTAACTGCTGGGATGAAGGGGAGCTCTGAAGAGCTTTAAAACCCAAAGCTTACAAGGCTGACAAAGCTTTGCATGAGCTGGCTTCCACTTATTTCCATAGGCCCTTGTATTACTACCTTAGAAGTTCCCAGAATGCCTTCTAAAAACGTACCCTGTGTAAGTTCCAGGCACCTGGAAGCTTGGTTTTGTGCCAAAACACCCAACTGATGCGGTGTGAAATTCTCATCATCTTCATCAGGCTTCATGCCAAGGATGCTGAATTATTTAGTCTATGTCAGCCTGTAAGCATTAAACTTAAAAACTGTATCACTTCAGAAATATTTGGTTTTTAAAGGCAGCATCTTTGTCAAACTGATAATGTCTATGGAAATTAGTGCCCAGCATAACAGCATAGCTCTCTCTACTGAACAGCGAAGTCTATGACAGGAAAATCTATCCAGGCTTTTAAACCACGTCCATCACGTCAGCATTCAAGCATCTTAAACTGACAGAAACAATATTAAAAAAGAAAGTGTAGATTATCTCAAGGCAGAATTTTTATCAACATCTTTATCATAAATATGGATCAGTCTGCCATATTAATTCACATCTCTTTCCACAGAAACAGTTGCTTTCATTAAAAAGGCTATGCAAGAGCCCTTTCAAATACATAGATACTTGCTATAAATAAGTTTTAGTCATGTGAAAAATTCACACACGTTCCTTTCCAAGTTTGAATCTTTGATGGGAATACAAAACTGTGGATCAACATTATTAATAGGCAAATTCATAATGAAAATACATCTCCATTCTGTAAATCACAAGTGTGTCAGGAGTAGAAATACTCTTTGCTGGTAGTTCTGAAGACAAAGTTATTTCTGCCAAAAGATACTGAATAGATAAGCTAGGCACTTTCTTGCCCATTCATTTTCAAGCATCAGAAATGCTCAAGGACGCTTTGGAAAGAAAAGTGAAATAGTGCAATTAAGATTAAGAAAACAGTACTTGTTTGGAGAGGTACATTTCTGTAAGCACACTAAACACAGAAACAGGGTGCAAAACAAGCATTTAGCAAGTTATGAGACTGCCAAGGCTAAAACTAAAAGTGCTGAGACCTACTTCAGATACTCTGAGAGCCAAGTCAAGCTGCCTAGCACGGCAGAGCTCCTACTAGGAACATGGGGTTCCACCACTCCACTTACCTTCAAGTCGTGCTATACAATTGTTACATTTTAATCTGATTTACATGAAAAGAAATACAACCCCCAGCCCCAAACACCCCCAGCTATGGTACTCAACCACTAGAAGCCAAATAGAAGATGGAAACGAGAAGAAAAAAAAATATAAGTCAGTTGAAATAATCTGTGCCTGGAATGCCTGCTCTGAAACCGGCCCCAAATGGTTTTTCTCCATTTGCTGCCAAGCACCTCTAATGCAATCCAGACAGTCAAGGACACAGTCAGAATGTTAATATGAAAGCATTAAAATTCCCATTGAAATAGGACCTGTCAAGCTACTTTATGTAACATGATTTATCATTTCCAAATGTAGTAACAAGGGATTTCATTGTACAAGAGCATGTTGTACACAATGGGGCTCTGGGTTCACATTCCACACTAGCCAAACTAGAATTTCTGACAAAGTTTATGCCAGTACATGTCCGAGTTACTGGTGTGTGCATGAAAGGGTAGCTATATGCATTAGAAATTGTTGGGGTACAGAACAGGCTTAAAGCGAGATGTCTCTGCACACTTCTGTGCGTACTAAACCAAACTAGGCACTTCTGCTTGCTGCTGCTGAATAGCAGTGCTTATAGAAAGAAGTCGAACTGTCCACATCCCTCAAGGTGCTTGCAGCAGGTAATAAAAATGAACTGTCAAAAGCTTAAGGAAGTTTTTATTTCCAGTCCTACATCTCAATCAGACAACTGGTATCTTCTGCATGTTCAACATAGTCAAACTGAGAGTAGGCTGATAACTTCTGGTGAAGTTTCCAGCGGATGTCCTGCACTTCCTAACCCACTAAACCCCAACTTCAAAACCCCAACCTCAAAACCCACAATCCCCCATATTTACCACAGCAGCTAAAACCAAGGCAACCTGCCTAAGTTCTGCACTAACACCACCCATGGAGAGTTACAGCACAGAACACGTACTCTGTCACAAATTAAGTTTGTGGCTTTTTGTGTCTGTAGACACATTTTCTTACCTCTCCATTCTACATACCAGCTTCTCAGAAATGCAGAAATATTTCAGCTCCATCAGCACACTGTTCTTTTTTTATACATTCAGTTTAAGTAGTTTAGCTAATGTAACAGCAATGAAAACTACACGTATAAATTTGAGGCAGAGTTGGAGACATTGACAAGAATTGTACCCGCTTTCTACACCGAGGGAAGTATCACACCAGCTGCCAGTGGAAAGGCAACACTGGGATAAATTGGTAGTAGTGTTAAAAAATATTCTGCTTCATACTTTTTATTTGGAGCAAACTGCAGCCAGTCAACATCTACCTACACAAGATTATGGAGTTAGACACAAAAGATAGTTTCTGTTGTATTTTGTTATATTGCTGACCTCAGCTTTCTTACTAACTTCTTCACTGGTGTGCTATTAATCTTGAATATCATTCAAGTTTTGTCCTCTGCCTAAGTCTGGTATCGGTATCCAATTAAACTCAAACATGCTTTGAAATTTTTTCATTTAATAAAATATACACGAAGAATGCCTGAACACAGCATCACACAAAGATGTGTATCTTGCCATGAATGAGTTCTATTACAAACATAGCTGTGACTGATGTGGAAGATTTATTGCATTCCAGACAGTTGATCCCAGATCCAAGACCTTGTACTACTCTGCTTTTACAATGCTAGTCAGAATCAATCATGAGTTTTGTTAGGCCTTCCCATTCTTGCGCTGCCATTCAGCACTAGCAGTAAGAATAAAGCTTACTCCAAGTAATAAAAAACCCACACGCATATAGACATTCTTGTTTGCCATTTCAATCCAGGAGGGATCTGTAATACAAGTTTAAAAAGGAAAACTATTTTCTGTTGGAATTGTGAGAAGTGAGCAAAAGCCATAATGGAAACCAGCTCTCCCTAGGCGAAGTGCAAGATGAAGGGAAAAAGCTAAAGAATTGGCTGCTACAATTAAGGGATGAACAGCTGGCATTTTAAGGAATGTGGCTTATAAACCAAGAGGCTGGGTAATAAAGTGGCAGATGAAGTTCAGTGGACATAAGTGATACACAAGGGAAAGACCTTCTAACTTAACATCCACAGAAACAGCCTCCTACCACTATGACTCAGGAGCTAAATCTGGATGGTAGCAGTTTCATCAAGATACCACCTCGGTGCTCAGCAGCCGTCCAGAAGCCAATCAAGCGTTCAGTGTTACTAGCACAGGACTACACAACAAAACCAGAAAATACCATGACTCTGGAGAAGTTCACAGCATGCCTGAATCCTGAGTGGCAGATGCAGTTCTGGTCCCCAAATCTCAAAGGGAATCTGGAGACACACAAGGCACAGGAGGAGATTGAGGAATGTGTCTACACCAGCATTTTGGCTCAGATCAGAAGCATAGTTTTGAAACCCGTTTCCTGATCACTGCTGCTTTGCATAGTGTGGTTCTTGTGCCCAAGAAGGCTCTGAGACAAAAGCTGGATCCCCTTTGCGTGAACCTAAACAGGGAGACAGCCACCACCACACTAAATGCTCACTAGCACCCAGTCCACAGGGCTAGGCTACAACCAGCTGACGCAAACTTCTGTGAAACACAGGTAAGTGCAGGCATCGAGTCCTAACTCATTCTACAAATCCCCCCCTAAGCCACCACGCTGTTTGATAATGAGGGCATAGCCAAAGCTGAGAGGTGATGTTAAATCTCTCTCATGACCAGCACCTAACAAAACCAGGGCACTTGGTTCTGGGGAAGACAAGACGGAAGTCTCCTACGTGATATGGCTGTGAAACAAGTGGTATAGGAAAGGATGAGCAAGGAGTAACTAACTGCTCAGGGTCTGTTCAAAATGAGATGGAGGAAACATCCAACAGAATGGGCAGAGGGTCGTTCTGCTTCAAAACAAAAGGAGATGCTTCTTCACGCATCACCTATTTAAGCATGAGAATTCCTTGCTAAAGGAGATTAGGGATGCTGTAATTTTATAAGGGCTCAGAAAGAAACTAGACAAGATTCACTGCAGAAAAGTCCATCAAGAGCCATTAAATGCAGTCAGCAGTGCCAGCTCTGGAAGTATCTGAGCTGCAGACTGCTAGCACTTGGGGAATACTTTGGGCAAGTGAAACAGCTCCCTTGGTACTGTCCTCTTTCTTGTAGGCTTCCACTGTTGACCGCTGCTGAAACAGAATATTGGCCTTGATATGCAAAATTTAGTGTGACCAAGTTGGGCTACTCTTGAAAGCAGCAGGAGAGGTGTGCCAAATGGGAAAGGAAAACAAACACACACCAAGCTAAGAAAAGAGGATACAAACTTTTGTAACAAACTACCGAACAAGCAAACCTTGCCCTCCTTTTAGGGGCACAATCACAGGCATCATCACCACGCCAGTACATGAAGCAGGGGTCAAGAGATCCTACAATTCAGTTTATAAGTGAAAGCTCTTATTCAGACAGAAACTTCTGTCACACATCATAACATAGCCTGCAATGTGTGCAGACTTACAGACCCTTGGGGACAGAACCACAGAGACAGTTAAACTATGGGTCCAAAACACTAAACTTTGAGTTATAAACTATCTAGGAAACAGCCTTTTTATTGCCAGAGATCTGAAAGAAACCCCAAAAGCTAGAGGAAGTCACTAAAACAGAAGGCATTTAAAATCAAAAGGGAATCAGCCTCAAGACATTCCCCTGCTTCAGCCTTTCCTGTGCATTCCTCATGCCATCTTCTCTCTGAATTTTTACACTTGGCCAATAAATACCTCTGTTCTAGCACTCCGATAAGATTTATGATGCACTGCAAGTGCTGTGCAATTAACAGATTTAATGCCTGATTCATTTCCTCCTTCAAAGGGAGACTGGAGAAAAGCACAACAGGAGACGGCTGGGTACTGTAGCTGTGGGTATATCATACATATACATGATATGACATTTCCTCTACCACTACTGTAAGTCAGCACATCTCTACTCTTCCTGTAGAGGTATCAAGCCTTTTTCACTGGTTAGATTCCCAACTATTATTCACTCTTCAGCTTAATCATTGAGGGCTTTTTTTTTTTCCTACCCTCAGTATGGATTTTTTTTACACACCATCCCACATTTTCACCATAATTTATCAATTGCTTTTTCCACTCCATTTCACTGAATTTCTAATCTCATTTCCCCAACTATGCTGTCTACAATCATAACATAGCAGTGACTTTAAAAAATTCAGTATGCTCCACAAATTTCACAATGTGTTAAAAGAGATAACACAGGGAATACATTCTTTCCATCTCAGCGTGATTACTTTAACTTGCATATCAGAGACAACAATACACAGCCGAGGAGGAGGATAGGCATTTCTGCAAAAGGAAGTCAAAGCTCTGCAATCTTACATAGGTATTGACCAACTTTCAGTGAGGGAAATGCCACCAACTGTTATGTGCAATACCGAGCATTTACCTCTTCCACGTTCTTAATTAGCATTTGGTGGATGTTTTATTCTGAATCATGTCGACGGGGCCTCAACCCATCCAGCAGCACATTTGTTTGAGGGATTATTACAGATGCATCATATACTAATAAAACACCCTGCTCTGAAAGGAATTTTAAATGGCACAACTCGGCGGCTTGCTTCCCAGCTGCAGTCTTAAGTTCTACATAATGTCAATGCTGAGCGCAAGCTACTTTCACAAGCAATTAAGACAGACTACATGAAATACCTAGCTCAGCCTGCAGGCTATATAAGACTTGGCGTTCAGTTTTGTTCAATTACTTTGTCCTTGTCTTTGGTAAACAGAAATCCTTGTTTTACTTTCTCTCTACCACACACTGCATCTCTTCTCCAAATTACAGCACCCTAGCCTGCACATGGTATGATATCCCAATCTCACCTCTCAACACAGCAAAAGCCGTTCAGATTAAAACCCAACAGGATAAGAACAGGCAATGGAAGGGCGGGAAGTCCAATATTATATCATGATGCCCTCAAACACAGCAGCTCATCTGCATGCCTTAACACTTACTCCAACCACAGAAACACTCCCTGGCTTCAAATACTGGGCGCACTTTAAATGCCTAAACACTGGAAAAAACTGCTCAGAGTCCAGTATTTATACCAAACTGTTCTCAGGATTTCTTACTAAATATTTAACTTCGTACATCACCTCAGACTGAGTAGCAGCAGTAATTAACTTGATTCTGAGAATCTATGCCTTCAGCTAAAAAGATGACACAGTTAAACTTTCCAAGCTTCAACAGAAGTTGTACTACTTTTTCCATAAGCCAAGTTACCTTAAGTAAACTGAGGTGGAAACACAGAGAAATTCGATAGAATTAGTACACAAGCCAATATTAACAGTCATAAAATAAAAACAGTGCCGAAGGGTTAACACTTTACGATGATAATAATTGCTTGGTAGACTAGAGATCAATTTTAAGATAAGCATCATTAATGATTTAAGTATGTTTGATCCTGCCTCCCAACAAACCTTTCAGGACTACTGGTTACTGTTGAAATTCTGTTTGGGAACAGAACAAACGAGCATTGAGACACACAGCTTCGATTCTACATTTTAGATAATCACATGGAGTTAAAAACCACACAAACTAAACAAACAGAACAGAAGATACTCACATTCCCCATGTATTCTGAAAGTAGATCCTGCAAGGCCTGTCGCACTGCATTACACTCGGCAACTATACGTTCCCGTCGGTCATCACGTGTGCAGGATGAATCAGCCATCAGGGCTGCTCCGCTAATGATGCTCTCCAGGCGCTCTTCCAGGGAAGGCCTAAAACGTTCTTCACTGAAGGTCGATGGATCCACAATAATTTGTTTCTAGTAAAATAAAGGTTTTAGAAATTAGTAATCAGGTCAAGTTGCTGTTAAGTTGAAGACAACCACTGTTTACAGGAAACCCCTGATCAGCAGAAAAAGGCAAACACCACACAATTTTGGCACCAAGGAAGATTTTCATGAGTAGTTTTGTAAAATTACTAAAAGGTTCCCCAGCGGATTACATTGCTAGTCATTCCTTGTGCTGCTCTGACAGCTAAACAAAACTTGGCCACAGGAAGCCTTGTTATATGAATGGCAAAAAATCAAACATGCCACCACAAATAAGGTTCAAAGTACAGAACTCTTCTTAACTACATGTCAATCCAGACATGACTTCACTAGTTAACTTGTCAGATATAATTATCCCATCACGAACAAAAAAACCCAAGGAAAACAAATGCCCAAAGTTAGCCCTATATATAGTGTTCTATTGTCCTGGTTTATCCAGTCTTTCTTTTCTTCACCAGTACGCAGGTAAATACAACAGTATTCTCAAAGTGAAACATCAACGTGAGTGTTTCAAACAGCACAGAAATTAATTTCTTCATGGCAGAAAACCATGACAGGTTTATCTTGACAAAGTCTTAGTAAGCGCAGCTCGTACTGAGAGAGGTAAGGCTGAAACAGCAGCACTGATCTATCTGCTCTTCAAGGGGCCAATACCACCACCCACAGAAGTTCACCAGAAGTAGCAGTGTCGTATTTATCATCTTGAGTACTTTCAGGTGGCTTACTTAAACCGGTTTGCAATTCATTAAGGAAAAAGTCTTCAGCCATTTCAAGATTTGGTGATTTGTTTAGGGCGGGATTTCTTCACAGTATGGGTACAGGAGGGGAGGACATTGCTCACTCTTTATAAAAGAAACCCCAAAGTTTTTTTTTAAATGGGAGTTTTCACAATCTGTTCGTATGCCGGCTAACTTCAACAGCAGTGTCACAACCACTGCTTCTCCTGCCAGCCAGCACGTTTCCTCTCCCTACGGTGTAACGACACAGCCTTCACAGCAGGATTAGAACACGGCACGTGTTCTCCAACACACTCCGCATCTTTCCTGAAACTTTTAGGGGTGTGGATAATAGAATGGTAATACGCTACGACTCCAGAACTGCACCATCAAAAACACAGATAATGATTATCTTGTTATCTTCTGGTAGCCATTTAATATTTTACCACCACAGTAAAAGCACTGTAGTATTTGGGGACGCATGTGTGCAAAGCTTCTATTACAAGAGCGCAATAATACTCAAACGTTAGCAGGAAATGAAGTGCTGGGATAACATCTGCCAAGAACCTGAACACATTTGTTTTGTCATTCTCCTTTGGCAAGAGTGAGATGACAAAGCTATTGCGCACAACGTGCATTGAAGCTGGCCTGCTGAACAAGCCCTGCTGCAGTTAGAGAGCCTCACAAAGCGGAACTAAAAGCTCCAAAGCTCCACGTGAACTGCAACACTCAAAAAACATCTCCGGCCATATATTGGAGAGTTCATATAGTAAAATATGGCCATATATCAGAAGCCACATTAAATGCTTTGAGCTAGATTAGCCAAACCATGAACCTGAACTGAATTGCTTCTTCAATTCTACATTGGACCTCACTTCCCCTCCCACGGATACCTGCTCAAACCTCTGATCCCTTGGCTGCCAAACTGAGAGACGCTCTTAAGACTTACATAGCTGAACATGCAGCCAATGGAATTTAGGAAAAGCAGACTTAAAACTGAAATCACAGTCACAATGATCAAGACAACCACGACATCCTCTCATTACCCAAGAGATCACATAGAAAGGCTTTACACCAGGCACAGGGAGAACTCAAACAGTACTTTATCCTGGTAAAGAAACATGGCAGAGGAAGTAATGTAGGGGAGGAACAAGAGTGGTAAGAGCAAAAAGGTGAAGGTGAGCAAAATCTGGCAAAACCAAAAGTACTAAACACCTTTTGAGCAATAGCTTTGCAATATATAAATAAAGTTTTAGAGGTGAGTTAGTGCCAAGGTGTTTAAAATTCAGAGGCTGAATCAGTGGTAGACAGCGAATATTGCCTTCAAAAGGAAAGCGTTCTCAGTAAAAATGCATGGCTATCCTCAGTAACTTACTGAATGCAAGATAAAGAATATGACAGATCAGTACAACACATCAGTCTGAAACGACTTCATTCCCAACCAAAGATCATATTGAACTTCCCACTTCATGTTCCTCTCAATAGATAGTTTGGGCAATTCCAAATACATTATTCACTTTTAATAAGTCTTTCTGTCACCTACAAGAATACATTACATAAATATATTATGAAATAATCAATTTCAAATAAACCAAGGGCTTACATCTAACGTAGCAGTAGGCTAACCACTATTTCAGAGCTAGTTTAACTTGACAGCCTTCAATCACCAAGAACCACATATATAACTTTCTATATTCCATCAATCCTAGTTTGGAAAAAGACTTTCTTAAAAATAAAGGCCTACTTTACCTGGGACTTGCTGTATTTTGGTAGAAAATTATCTTTCAGGCAATACAAATAAGAGCAAGCTGTTGCTAGGAACACAAGAGTTGGAGTTACCACTTTTTCTCCGTAAAGAGTGCAAAACTTACATCAAAGTTGTTCAGAGCATAAGCCAGCTCTCCACCTCCACCCTGCTGCTGGGCAGCATCATCTGATGCAGTTGCTTGAGCAGCGTTTGAGATGCCTGTGACGGCCTGCTGAAGCTGTTTGTAGATCAAGTCCCTGTTAGCTTTGTAAGCAGCTACATCAGGGTGCTGCAGACAGGCCTGGGATGCCGTATACAGAATGGGAACGTTCTTCTGCAGAATTCCTCTGGCTGCCGCCATTTGATCACGGTGACCCACATCTTTCAATTCCTATTAGGAAAATTAAAGAAAAAAAAGCATTTGAGACCATTCCCCACACTTAACATTCATACATCTTCAAAAGACAGGCGGGTTCTTTGCTTAGTGTGCTCAAATCTAACTATATTCTGAATGAGTATCCCTATTCTTAAGGGCTCAACTAATTTCAAAAAACACAACAGCTTCATAAGGACAACAAAATAAGTACTGTAGGGCAATTCACAACTCCACAATTCAAAATATGAGGTTGGATTTTAGTCCTCTCCACAGCAGAGGACCAGCATTTTGAAAGCTAGTAACACCTGTAAATCAGGAGGACACAGAAGTTGCAAGCACGCATTTTTCTTCCCACTCCTTCCAGTTTGCATTGCATCTAAAAAAATTGCAAATAAACCTAAATCCTCAAAACAGAATACTCTACTTTTTTAGATCATTTAAGAACCAAGATAATTTTTAACTATCAAACAAACAAGAGGTTTCCCCTGTAATCTTCTCTTGCACATGAGAAGTAAGATCTTAAATTTAAACTCCAAGACTCACAACCAGAATGTTTTCTTTAATCGCACCTAGAAGATGGAGTTTACTCTCCTCAAGAGACTCAGGTACTTAATTTTAGAACAACAAGTATATCATCTCATTCAACTTCTTGTTCACCTCCAATGAGACAAAATTAATCCAATGACTGTAATTGCCGCTAATTTAAGACTAGCGAGCAAGTCCGTATGTCTTTTCCCAAACACTCACTGCTGCAATTCTCTAAAGCACCATCACCTCTGTTTTGGAATAAAAGCACTATGATTACATAAAGCTTCTCAGTCCAGCATGAGCAGTAAGTTTATAAAAAGAAGAACAAATACAGTTATTAGCAGTATCATAATTTTAAAGTTACCTCTTAAATCTAACAAAGAGGTGATTAAAACAAAGAGGAGGACTGCATGACTGAGAAAAGGGGAAAAAAAAACGTGACACACACTCTTCAAAATGAATGGGTAACACACGACCTCTGTAAGATGCACACTAAGCAGGGAGGGCACTCCAAGCAGGCTTACAGATTTACAGATTTAGTACAACCACTTCCCATGGCGTGAAACAATCCATCACAGAGCAGTTTAAAACATTTATTGCATTGCCATCACAACCTTACTCCCATTTACTGCAATCAGATTTTAGACACATAACCAACTGGCAATCCATTTTTGACTGTGCCCAGTTTATTTTCAAAGATGAATCTGTGCAAAAAAACCCCACTGACCAAGCAGTGTCAGAGGTGCATAAGCAGTTTTGGTTTGTACATATCAGCAGAACAAACAAACAAAAAATGCTCTACAAGAATTATGCTATTTCTGATAAATGGGACTGCCCACACCTCTGCTTTCTTTTGAAAGCTTACCTACACAAGAGTGACTCACAACAGTGCTGTTGAACAAAACAAATTTTACATGCAATTTAAGGTTAAGCACAAGCTATCCAAACACAGAATACACACATAACAAACAGGATTTTAAACCCCTTCTCAAATGGACACTTCAGTGCAAGATCAGCCAGAATCACCACTCGTTTTCTTGGAAAGAGTTGTAATTCTGTGCCCAGCCATGACTTTAAGTGGGGACATTCAGCTCATCTGTGCAAACCACAAAGACAGTGCGGTCTGGTGGTGAGTGCACCAGGCACCGAGTCACATCTCGATTCTCTTTCCTTACCCAGACCCACACTGCTTCAAAATGGGAAGTGCAAATCTTGGGAAGCAGCATTTCATTAAGGTACTAAAGCATTAACACAAACAAATGCTACAAGAATAAATTCCATCAGAAGCAGTACGCTTCAGCTGAGCACACTTTCTGCTTACCAGGCAAGCTCAAATTGCCTAAACATGGCACAGTGCAACACAAAGTACCCAGTAATAAAACAGTAAAAAAAAAAAAAAAAAAGTGTATCAGCAGCAAAGAGTACTTGTCCAAGAGCAGCAAGGCTGCCTTATTTTGAAAAAAGAAAAGGAAAAAGTAATATACAGAAGAGCGAGCTGCCATCACTGTACCTGTTGTCTTTTGGCTGCCATTATGTTAAGCTTGTCCACTTCTGGTTTGAGGGCTTTGTACTGGATACCCAAATCCTGCTCTGTGCCAGCATTTCTTAGTTTCAAGATACCTTCTTCCACCTAAAAGAATATATATTCACATATTTTTCCACAACATACAGTCCACAGTTCAGGAAATAATTGAGAATGTACTTCATAGCAGAGAAAACAATCTTCCTCTGCCCCTTTTTATTTTTTGGAGATACTTCAAAGGCTAATAGTAGTCAAGGCTTAGCTACTACTTCATAGTCACCAGCTACCGGAGACAGCCAAGTGCAGGCATTTGAAAGAACGTGAAGGAGCCCAGGGCCTTGGCAGCACTGCGGCACTGGCCAAAGGGCACAAGGAAAGTCCTCAAAGCCCTGTCACAAAAGTGGGCCTGGTATCGAAACTCCTTGCATTTCAAATTCTGTACAAATCACCCACCCACCCTCTTGCTTGTGGGAAGAAAAGGCTTCTTCAAATATTCCACATTCATTTTATTTAGTCTACCAAAGCTACTCATCCCTAGCAGCTACAGAGGAGCACTGGTTATAAGAAAGCCAAATTATTTCTTTAAGATGAAAAAAAAAAGCTGGTTATCACCTGCAGTTGCAGACCATAGTGCATTTAGTACTCTGAACTTTCAGTATGGAAAAAGTGCAACAATGTCAAAAGCTATGACAATCAGTGTAAAACCAAGCGACAAACATCCATTGCACATGTTTTGCTCAGAGGAAAATCCCTAGAAGTCTCCCTGCTCCAGAAGCGAGCCACTGACAGAGCACACACCAGGGTCAGCACACATGCACGAAACAAAGCCACTTGACACAGCACGCCTGGCGTGCCAGGCACAGCAGAGCGCATCACAGCAAAGAACTACACTTACTACTTTAAGTTGAACAAGCAGCTTGTAGACGTCTGCCATGTCAGCCAAAATCAGCAGTCTGGTAACGGCGGAGAGGAGGGCGCGCGCCGCTCGGACCATGTTCCCTCGTTTCACTGAGGAGCAGGGGTCATCTGCGAACTCCCCCGAAGCGCTCTTCATCAAGTCACCTGTACATGGGGAGAAGAGGGGCTGACTATGACATCACTTAGCTTTTCTTAAGGGGCTGTAAGCATTCCTGAGCAAGCCAATCCAGGTTTTGAAAACAAAACACATTTGCTTAAATACAGTCAGCTAAGATTGCATGTAGCTACCTCTAAGCACTGTTACTGCATGGTATCTGGGTAGAGGGGCTCGTGCAGGGAGGAAGGGCTGGGAAATAACACTGTGGTCCTAATTTTCAATTGTACTGGCATTTTAACATGCCTGAATCCTCTAGAGAGGCAAAATTCAGCATGCCTTCACTGTTACACACAGGACTGCAGTTATTTCACAAACTACAATGCTTTCAGGGCTCAAGTAAAAGCTTTGATTTGTGTGCGTGTAGGAGTTAAGCAGAAAGCAGCAGAAAGTACTGTAAACATACAGGGAAACGCCACAGCTCATGGGACTGTAAACAACTCAGAGCGGTGACCTGGCTGGATATGCCCTGGTTTGCATTCAAAGCAAGGCACCGCTTAGTAAAACGCTTCAACGTTTCATAGCCTGTGGGTCTGCATCTGGTGCAGGAGGAAAGAATTTGGGTTTCAGATGGTAACAATGCAATTGGTTAACTATGAAAAGCAAAGGCCCCTTTACACAGCTAGAGAAATTCCTCCAGAAGGCATTCGGAAAGCGTAAGAGTAATGTCTGCATATAGTCAGATGAGTAAATTGTGGATTTCTCCCCCCTCGCTTTCTGGGGCAGCATTTTGCTTCCAGTACCACAGTTCCTACACAGCAGGAAGTTTTGGAATCCGCATTATTATTCTTGGATCTCTTTGCATTTCAGAAGCATTTGCTCAACAGCTAGGATTTCGTTTAGGAAATGCTAGGTACTCAAGGCCAAAGATTTGCAGGCAGCTGGAGATGACCAGAAAGCAGGCCAACTGCATTATAACTAACTGCTGTGTCAGAGGCTTCCCAAACCTGTACGAAAAAGC
This sequence comes from Aramus guarauna, assembly GCA_013400195.1. NCBI lineage: Eukaryota > Metazoa > Chordata > Aves > Gruiformes > Aramidae > Aramus > Aramus guarauna. The sequence continues at coordinate 347,984 of VXBL01007428.1, forward strand.
ACCCATATGGCCAAAGGCCAAAATAAAAATAGCAAGTCTCAGCTAAGAAGAAAAGAACCTCCAACAGTGCTTCACAAGTAGAAGCTGACAGTGACTCCCACCGAACCCACCACCAAATGGGGCTGGGCCAGATTTGCACCACAGTCTCAAGATGATGCAGTGGCATCATCCTGCCAGTGGCTTGCCTGCTCCTACAGCTAGGCTATCGGTGCTGCGTGTCCCCACTACAGAAAGTGTTTCACCTTTACTTTTTTTTCTTTTTTTTTTTTTTTTAACCACTCAAAAATACCTATAACTGGTGAGCCTGGTGTTAACCATCCACACACTTAACATTAAACAATTAGTATCTTGCCATAGAAGAGCTTCTAGCACCCAAGCACTCTACACCTTCGTAGCTAAATACAGCCCAAACACAGCTGCCAGCCTGTCCAAGCAACTACATCAAGATAGTCAATTTTGTTCAAATGCTCCCTCCTGCGTAACACCCTTCCATCATCTTAAATAATATGAAGAAGAGTGGCATACAACATTTTAAGATAAAAAAATATGCTACTTCAGTACTGTGACATATGAAAAAAGCTGCTGTCCAAGTACAGACCAGCTATAAATACCAACCTAAAGCTATCCCTTACCCAACTTTTTGAGGAACATAACTCATTATTTTAACAAGTGTTAAGAGCCTCAGATTTGCAGATGGGTGAAAGATGATGCATCTCCAATGCTGAAAAACTGCAACCAGCCCTGAGATGATAAAAGCCCTACATGGCTGACCTTGACCCTTTCTTTATTCCTTCTGGAAGAGGCTAATAACAGTGCAATTAGTGTCACCACCACAAGTATGAAATCTAATAACAATCTCAGCATTTAAGGATATACGCCAGAACCAAAATTCACCACAAATATTTCATCTCTTATTTACTTAGATGTGAAAATTCCCACATTTCCAACTCCCAAAAGACAGGAATGTTGTTTTCATCTTTTCCTACTTAAAACAACTTAGAGAGGTGGCCACTCACTTCATCTGAATCTCAGAAACTGCGAACAACATTAAAAACCAAAATTATCTTCTACCCATCTCTTAAATTGCAACCTTACAAGCCAGTCCTGAAATAAAATGCTATTCCTTTTTATTTTAACCAGAGACTTGAAAAGATTTAGTGAGTTTCAAACAGCTTGTCAGGGTGCCAAAAGATAACCAGCTTCCCAGAATTAAAGGAAGATTATATTTAAAGTTGTTGCATATATAGATTTTTCTGCAAATTAAAGAAAGCTGGCTTTCAGAATTCTTTTACAAAGGAAAAGCAACACAGGGTAGTTATTTTAGCTAGATTCAAAGGGCAAGAGGGAACTCTGCCCTGGCCTAAGTATGCAGTTACTGCATTATGTGTGTGCATCAGCGGTTCAAATTGGATCCAGCATAATCTTCTCATTTTCAAATTTGAACCAGAGGCAATACAGGAAGTCTGAAAGCAGGATTCCAAGAGTTAAAAGAAACACACTGCAGAAGAGGCAGACTACGAGATTCAGATTATACAGCTGGTATGAATTCTTATATGAGTAATCTGTTTTTCCAATATAACCTTAGATTTTCACTAGATATTACAAGGGAAAGATAATAAAATAGAGTATAGAAAAGATGAGGCAACGGTAGCCATACTATGATCTTGTCAATAAAGCACTAAGAATTCAATTAAATCTAATGGAACAAAGCCCATTTCAGAAATAGTAAGATTTTAGTCCATCAAAAGAAAATTACCATTTTCTAGTCTCGTTCCCACTATGCCCACAGGCTCTGACAGCACTTTCAGACAGCACTATTAATCCTCCTCAGCAGCACGGTACACGATGACCATGACAGAGAAGGTTTTCTTTATACAAACACTGACGGAACAGGAAAGCAGCAGAGAAGATAGGCAAGGCAGGGAAGACCTAGGACACGCACAGGTACTGATGCTATTTTTCCAAGCTAGAAATTCGTGCCCACACCTTACCTTGTACCCTTCAGCACCTCCCAGTTCAAAGTCTGTCTCCAGGCTTTCTTTTTTACTTAGGTTACGGCTTTTCAAAGTTCTCAAAGTTCTTGGCTGAAGGATTACTTCTAATACAAGCAGTACACTCCCAAAATATTTTTCATGTGGGAAAACAAGTGAGAACTCTTTGCACCCTTCCAAGAAATTAAGTTCATTGGTCACAATAGAATTTTGAAGTTGAGTTTTCCAAGAAGAATTCAGTGCTTAAGTTAAAGTTATTCCATACCTGGCCAGGATTTCCAAGGAACAGAAGCCACACATCTTGTGTGAAGTACAGGTGAAAAAGCATTTTACTCTTTCATAATTTGCCTCTCACTGTTCAGTTTTGGAGAAAGCTTCGCTCAGAAACACAGGGCAGAAAGACACCACACTGAATCAGTACATTCACTTTCCTGCATTTGCAACCATGAAACACGATCAAAAGCCCCCAGGATTCACAAGACCATTCATCCATTCTCTTACCTCAAACCCTATGTACAGGCTTAAGCTTCTTAATTTGAAGCTTTAATTTTTGGTCTTTTATCTAGAATTACCATAGGAAGAAACACAACAGTAAGACCACAGCTAATGCCCTGGATCCTCACACTAGTGTACAGATATATATAGAGGCAGTGAACTGTGGTCATCAGTACTCCAGGAGAACAGGAACAGCCTGGCCAGCCTGACCCGAAAGAAATTTCATTCTTGACCCTGGAGTTTGCAACCTGTCCCAGTGCCAAGCACCTGGATAAGAAACTGGTTCAGTTCCAAAACACCTCCCACCAGCACCAGAGCGCTAACCATTTCAGCATACAATCAGTCTTCAATGCTTCCTAAGAAGGTAAGCTCTTTGTAGGGTTTTACTAGGGAGAGTAAGACTGGACAAGACCAATACTGCCCCTTCTATTACCCAGCAAAATTCCAATGGCAGAAATCAATGTAACAAACACTGCAAGGCTGCTGCAATCAGAGGCGTTCACATCAGATGTTTTCCCAGTACTAAGTCTTTTCTATAACCACAGCAGGATCTATTGTGCAAAACACTTTGGTTCTTTGTCTCCGCTACTCTGTTCAAAATTTTATTTTAAGAAGTTTCACTACTTTGAAAGAAGTCAAAAGTCCAAAGCTTTAAAGGGCCAGGAGTCTTACTTTAGGATATTTCATGAATTTGTTTAATATTTAAAGCAAGTTGTAATTTATTCTTCCATTGTAAAAATCAGGAAGACTTTGAAGATCCACTTATATTGATTTAGTGTGTAGCCGTACTATCATTCATTCTAAATAGCTCTTTTCACTTCTTTGTTTTTACCCCCAACAAATGGGATTTTATGAACAAGCATGCTCACTAAAATCATGTACCCTCTCAATCATCTTCTTGCTAGGCTAAAAGAAAAAAATTTTAATTTTCTCTGATGAGACAAGTTATCTATTGTCCTAATCATCTTCATAACCTCTGTCTACATTCATTCATCTTTTTTTATTATGGTAACTAAACCGCTCCCTACTCTAAATAGAGGCATTATTAATTCTATTTTCCTGTCTTCTGCTGAAGATAAATTGGGCTACACATCTATAATCCCACTGCTGCTGTCAGATGCACAGATGCTGTCGGTTCATGATCACCCTGCTGCTGACCAAGACACCCAGATTTTCCTCTCCACTTTTGCCCCCACTGCAAAAGGCAGATAAAAGGCATCAACACCCGGAAGTTTTGCTAAGCATGTGCACAGGCTTTGCATTATTACACTCCCTCGTTTCTCCCATTCATGAATTCAACTGGTCTACCACAAGAGTAGAAACACTTCTGCAGTGCACGGACTGTATATAAACACATATATGTTGAGAGTTTCTCTCTCCTTGCTGTCATTAGCACTACTCCGAACTGCCATCCTGCTCTGGGCATCGGCAGCAATAAACCTTCCCTCTGTTGTATCTCATTTTTCACCATTTGCTTCTATTTTTTTTCCAAAGGTATGGTTGGTTTTTTAATTTCCTTATGAAGAGCTGCTCTGCTAAACCCGACTGAACACTGGCACCGTGACGGGGCACAGGCTTTTCCCTGGTCACGCTGCCCCAGCAGCCCAGCCCTGCTGCGACTGCATCCCCACAAACGGCAGTGGGCACCAGTCATGTTCACTCAAGTCACCCAGCTTCAGAACAGTGAGATAGCTCTCCTCCCTATGCACCAGATTTCATGCAAGCTACAAACAGTAAAAAGGGAGGAAGAAGGGAAATGACATAAAAGGTGGGAAGTTATTTCACTCAGCACCTCTCGGCTATGACCTCCACCTCCTCTGTCAAAGTTCAACAAAGCAGGGAGGGTTTGGCACCAAGTCTGTGTGTCGTCTCAAAATCAAGCAAGGGTCAAGAAGCAAGTGAAAGGGTCATCCTCAAGGGTTTTATATCACTCTCTCCTTCCTACCAGCTTCTCACTGTACTACGCAACTACAAATTCAGCTAATGGAACTTCTCAATCCCAAGGATTGAGTACAGCTCCCTCATTCACTAATATTACTAAGAGTCATTTGAAGGTACTCACAGATGAGCTCTGACTCTCAATTCTGAGCAGCAATCGAGCAAGCACCAAGAATTAAAGGCTTCAAGACAAAGGGGTCTCTTGCTTTTGTTTGTTGTCGTTAAATTAAGCCAACTCAATTAGCCCCTTCTATTGCCGCCTTCTTATGTTGATCTTTCTTTGGTCTGTCAACCAGGCTCATCCAGAACTTAAAACCATTTTCAACTAATATTTCATCACTGTGCAACTTCAGCTACAAACAAGTAATTAATGCTAATGAGTTTTCCTTTTTTTGCAGCAGCAGCCGCCACCATTAATACCAGTTGACTGGGTTTCACTGAGGCATAGAAAAGGCTCATGCCTGGAAGAAGGATAAATGATTTATGAGCAACAATATTTACTAGTGCATATTTTAGAGTAAGCCAGCTCCATAGGCTTTTCTCACAGGTCGTCTCCAAGAAAGTAAAAAAGAAAATGATAAAAATCAACACTAGATGTGGAGGAGGAAGCCTGGAATATTTAAGCAAGGTCTTCACATTCTGTTTGTTGCCATTTACATTTTGCATATTCAAGACACTCAGCTTTGTCAAGTCAACACTCAGCTCTTCCTCCTACAATGCTGTTTTGTATACATTCAAGTATTGAAGAAGTTATTGACATATTTGAGACATACCTCCATAACATTTATAGGCTGGGAGGTAAAGCGGGGGGAAGGGTACTTTTTAGCCTAAACTGAGTTTGAAATGCTGTTCAAAGATTCAGCCCTTCTGCTTCTCTTCTCAGTCTCTCCTTGGGACATCCAATTTCCACACCTGCCCAGTTCATATTTTTCCTCAAGGAAGCCAGCAAGACAAACCGAGAATCTACGCAACTGGAGAGGCGCAGAGACATTAGAAATAACAGCAAAAAGGAAACAGGAACACTTCTACTTACTCTGAAAAAGCATAGTTTTACAAGCTATCAGATACATAGCTCTTACCTTGCTTACGAACATCTTCCACAGCCGCCACCAGCTCCTCTTTAAGGAACTGGCTCTCTTTCGCAATTTTGTCTCCTTTCTCCAGGAAATTCTCTGTTGCTTGTTCAACTGAAGCAGCCAGAACATGGGCCTTTTTAGAACGCCCTCGCTTTTTATTAGAGGGGCCCTTGTTGCTAGTGTTAACCAGTGTTGTTACCTAAAGGTGTAGACAGAGGGGAAAAAACAAAAACCAAAACAAATTTCATGAAACAAAGGGCACATGTATTTTTTTCTAGACAGCGTATCACCAAAACCTGCACTATTGCCAGCTCCAAAGGTTAAACTCAAACAAGTGGTTTTCACATCTCTCTAAACATTACCATGCTCCTTGATTCCTTAGATGGGCAGTATAAATTCAGCTAAACTGCTTAGAGATTTTTCCTTATCAGCAGCAGACCTGAAATTTTGATTTTAAGAACTGAGATCTATCTCTATTTTGGATAAACTGCAATCTCAGTATCAGGCCAAAGCTATTTGGCACCACATAAAAAGAAACCAAGTTGGGGATAATTAGTTTGGGATAGCTCTCCAGGCATAAAAGACGCCAAATAAGGTTGCAGCCATTATTTGCAGAAATCTAGCAACATTGGATCTTTTCGATCCTTAAGGGTTCTACAGCCAAAGGACTAACTGCAGAACAAAGGACTTCCTAGAGCTCATTATTTCCCTAAAACAACCAAACCTGAACTCTTACAATCCTCCTGCAATCAACAAATATTTCCAAGTTTTACGTTTTAGACTGAAACCCTGCTAGAAGCTGGTCACCAGTGACCAGATGACCATGAGACACTCCATTAGCTCAGGATCAGGATCCATCCCCTTCAAACACAGATAGATGTCCCAAAATCCACGCGCACTTTTCCATTTGCCTCCCTCCCCCCCCCGCCCTCTTTTGTTAGGTTGAGGAAAATGCATACAAAGCTACTTCAGATAGACATTAAATTACAACACTACAAAATATTACTAGTCTGGAAAGCCCAAGGACTGCTGACAAAGGTCCTCAGAGCTGAATCCATCTTCTCAGTAGGGCAATTCAAAGAGGGAAAGCCATCAGTTGGGAGTATCACTGTCAGTTAACAGGGAGCATTTGTATCGGGTAGTCTCAGTTCATCACGTACTGCCAATAAAGAACAAGCTGCAACAAGGCAACTTAAGTCTCCTTTCCTCTCTGTATTTCGCCAGTCACATCATCCACCAAATTTGGGATTGCCAGTACAGCCTACTGTGGTACTTGAGGAGTAAGTTACAGACACTGAACTTGGACAAAACGGTCCTATAAACAAGTTTGCTCAGTTAGATTTGCCAAATTACGATAATTTCATTTTAAGGAAAGACCGCGTTGGTAACTCTGGCTAAAAAGCTATGTAGCAGGTCATCCAACTGCCCATCTGAGTATCTGGAGGGAGGAAGTGGCAAGTACAGACAGCAGCTTGGTGATTAAAGGGACATTAATACTGGAAACAGAACTTGCCTGTTGCAGTTTGTCTTAGCAGGAGTTGTATCCAGTTCATACTGTCATTTTTAAAATTTTGTATTTCAAGAAAACAATGCTAAAGAAGTGTCTCCATTGCCCCTTCTCTTCCAGACCTCCTAGAAAGTCTCTTCCAAGAATCTTCAAAATGCCCAATATGTCGATGTAAGCTATGCAAGACCTACTCTAGCTTTCCTATATTCTTCAAGGCATTTCACTGGGCAATATACATCATGCAGAAATGAGTTTTTATCCACAAATCCAGCATAAAGCATAGGCAGAAATTAAAAGAAAGCATGCCTATCTTGTAAAAGATAGACTGAAACATTAATAAATGCCACACAAGCATACTTCTTGGGTGGAACTTGGTTAGGAGGGGTCAGCAATCTGTTTAAAACACAAGGCAGTTCTAGTTGGGTTGCAAACATCCCCCACCACACATCTCACCAATTACCTGAATCTCCTTCTAAAGGGAACTTGAAACAAAGGCAATCTCAAATAAAACTTGAGACTCTACTTCTGGCAAGTGTTAATGGCTTCATTACAAGAGACTTTTGTCATTCCCAAATACCAGTTTCTAAATGCTACATAGCACAGGTTTTTGAAAACTCAACAAACAAGCAGCGTACCACTCAAAATACAGGTGAGAAACAGCACAGCAGCAATTGAACACCAATTACTAACATGCAATTCTGCACTTCTAATTGAAATACTGTGTCTTCTCAGGTGCTGAAGAAGCACAGTCTTTCTAGACTCGTGCCAAATAACTCTTACAATAGAGCTGAACAAAGAAATTACTTTTTCCGTCTAAGTTTCATAGTTTCATACTTTTGGAATTTAAGCTTTGAAAGTTACGTAATTGAAATAATACATGAAAACAGGTAATCATCCTTATGAAGGCTTTTTTCCTACCTGTGTAACAAGAGGCTCAAGTAGTCTTTCAACCGCCAGTGTCCTTATCTCCAAGCTTTTGGGGTCCCATTTGAAGTTAACGTTGCCTGCAGTAACAGCAGTCATTTCTAGAAGAACAAAAGAGCTACATGAATACATTTTTTTTTATTAATGCTGTTGGAATTATTTTGAAAATAAATTAAAATGGAGGCTATTAAACACACATCTACTCAGTGTAAATTAAGGTTATCTAGTCTCCGGAAATACTAGTTTTGGTTCAACTGGTGATAGTATAAAAAATAGCTTGTTATGACAATATAGAGACATTATCTGTACGTTTTGGTTAGAAAGTAAAAATAAAAACAAACAAACCCACAACAAAACCTATTCAAAAGCCACAATATTTTATCAGAGCACTGACAAGTTAGGCAACACTGGTTCTACTCATCAGTGGTCCAAGCACTGACAGAGGACCACCCAGGTAACAGGGGCACTTTATCCAGGAAGGTGGAGGCAAAGCAAATAAATCCTTCCCAATTTCTGCTGCCTCCCTCCAGGGCCGGCTGTCCTATGCTCGCAGACCGGCTCTGAGATGCAGCCCAAGGTTTTGGGGGAGCAGAAGGGAACACCTCAACTTCAACAGCACCAGAAAGCTGCCAGTTTTCTCAGCTCCACCATGAACCACTACCCCAAACACTTTGTCAAACGAGGAGCCAGGTTCTAACTCTACTCATCCAACCGACCTGTTCATCCAATTCACCTTTTGGATGTATAAAGGTAAAATAGCAAATATAAGCCTTATAAAGCCAGAAAATCCAGTTGGTTCATGCTTAACAGCTTACGTATCTACTACACTTCCCCGTAACATTTACATAGGAGGGAAAAGCAGATTTGCATGAAAAGATCTGTTAAGAGCTGTCACTGAGCTGTTCCTTCCCATTACAGTTTTATTTCAACATCCCAATGGAACAGCAAATACGATTACAGGAAAAGTTTAGTGAAACTACTAAAATAGCTGTGCTTTTGAAACCAGTAGTCTAAAAAAATAAAAATAAATGAACTACAACAGATCACTAGATTAACACTGTGATGCTGTACAGCACAACAAAGCAATAACCAGGACCATAATTTCAGTAAAAAAAAAATGGATATAAGTATTTACAGGTCCATAAAACCAGTTCATACCACTTCAGACTTAGATTCCAGCTCTTCTTGCTTTGGGTTGCCCTCAAAATTCAAGATTAGACCAAACCCACGTTTATTTTTGAAAATGTCAGGACAAGAAAAACATTTCCAAAGTCTCCCTTCCACCCCTCTTCCTGAGCACCTACTGTTAAAGTTGTTTTCAAGCTTATTAGCCGATATTTTTAAATCTTACTCTGGACAGGGCACTGTCTGCATAGCATCTCAGCAGACAGATTGCTCTGACAGCACCAGATGTCCCCGAGCTGCCAGACGAGCACAACATCCCATTATTTTTAAGAAGCAGGAGGCAAGGCACTAATTTTGGTAACCAACGATGTTTACAACACATACCAACAACCAACCGTTTTATACCGACGCCGACAGTTACACATGCAGAAACAGCACAGGCATGGCTGCTTGTTTCCCATTGAAAAATAAAAATCTCTTGGGCAGTCGAGAAGGCTGAGCCTGAGAGGGCGTAGGAAAGTCCAGGCTTAGCATCACCTGGCTACAGTCAACACCACCTTCACGGAGGACTGATCCCGAGACACCACACAGGCGCTCTCACACCACAGACACGATACAATAGATTAAATACTCCGTACGCTACTGAAAACACATCTTTGCCCTGAAAAGCCTACACACTGTCATACACTGAAGTACAACTTTGCAAGGTGCAAAGCAGGAATATTCACCTAACCTGTATTCAGCTTTCCACTTACGCCTACACTCCAAGTGCCTACACTGCTGGAGAGAAAGAAAACTTAAAAAGCTGAAAGCTTAAAAAAAGAGAATAGGAAGAGACTGATCCATGCTAGCATACATATAACATTGCTGACGGTTTTATATCAAAAAGCGTGAAGGTGCTGCTGAAGGGTCCCAGCTCCCGCAGCAGAAGGCATGCCAGGCTGCAGTTCCAGAGACCCCCAGTGAGCTGACTGCAGGGGGGTGGAGAATGGCCACCTCTTCTTCCTCACCCTACCTCTGACACTCATCACTAAGTCCTGGGAACTCAGTAACTATCCTTCTCTCCCGAGCACCCCCTTTTTGTTTTGCTGGTCCAGCTTTGCACTGGCTTGTGCCATGGCCCAGATGCTGGCACAGGACAAGTGATGCAATTCCCTTCACGCCCCACCAGGTAACATCCTACCCTCAACAAGGAATTTCACTGTTTTATTCCCTCCTGAGCAGCTTTCTACACAAGAAGAAGAAGGAAAAAAAGAAAAACCAAAACCAATCCCATGTTGAAAGCCTTTATGATTTCTAAGAAACATACCCAGGGCTCTGGAAAGTCCATTAGGTTTCTAGCTAAAAGCTGTTTCTGTATGTTTAATGCAGTTATGCCTCTCGCAGAAACAAAGTGCAGGATGAGGTAACTGTGAGAAGATACACTAATTGTATTAGTAGGATAACGAAGGCAATTCATCTGAAAGCACGTTAGTATGATAGCTCACCAATTGGCCAAAAGTAATGGTCTATAAAGGCACTTTATTTTTATGAACTTTATTGAAATTTATCTAAAAAGCATAGGCTGGTATCAAACACACTGCTTGGCAGCAATGACTTGGAGATCATTTGTACAGTGTAGTAAATACCTTTATTCAATTAAATACTTGTGAAGAATACAATACCAGGCTATAGCTTACAAACACACATGAAGGGGGTGGGTTTAGGGGACAAAAGGACAACTGCTAGGGCCATGTTAAAGCAGGGCTGCTCTCCTACCACAAGCCCACTCTAATTCTCTGGAACCTGTCCTGTCCCCGTGACTGCTCAAGCTCCTGCTTCACTGACTTTAAATACGGTAACAGGTAGTAAACCAAGTCAGAGGATATTGTAGCAGAGTACTTAATCGTTGGCTCCTGAAGAACACACGATTCCCACGATGCCTGCAATAACTGCAGCGTCATAAAGAGGACATCCTCTGGAAGACGGACCCAGCCGCAGGCCAGCATAGCGCTGGTTTCAGGCAGCTGGGATGACCCGGCTGATACGGAAATAGGTTCTCCACGCCACACACCTAACACGCACAGGACACGCAGCGGCGCATGCACTCAAAGCAGGAATTTCAAGGACAAAGCAGCACAGAGCACATAGCAGAAGAGAGCAAGTGACGCTGAATCTGGAGTGTTGGAATATATAGAAAGACACCACCACACAAGGAGCTGCGGTTGCCCAGCCTGTGGTTTCGTAAGCAGCAGGAAAGCTGCTTAAAAACCAACATTCATCCTCCTACACCCTTCTAGGAACTCATTCCCATCTTCACGTCACACCCCCTCTGTACTGGCACAGCTTTCCCCACGGCTGAGCGATTAACCAGATGGGGAAGAACTGATTTGGCTGGAGGGAAAAAAAGAATCCATTTTTGCAGGGTGGGCTGAGATCCCCATCTGGTTCACCGTGCCACCACAGATACCGCTGCGAGCGGAACCAGTGAGGCGAGAGGAGATGGCTACGTCAGCTGGCACCGTTGGCAAAGCCCTTCAAGTGGAAACGCGGGGCAAAGTTGGATGTTGCAGCAGTGTTGAACCAGGCACCACTGAAAAAAGAGCATCAAACCACTGCAGAGAGCGCATCTAATGCTCAGACACATGAAGTCCCAACCTTAAACCATGCTCACAGCTCAGCACTTAACTGTAAACCCTTCAGGCTACACTAGTGAAGGTACTCATTATCCTCAGATGGTTCAAGAGTAATGCAATTATCACTTACTGGGGTTTAGTGCACTCACAAGAGCATGAGGGTGGGGAAAGGAGTTTAGAAGAAGCCACTTCCAGATTTCCTCACTGCCTCCAGAAACTTCACAATTTCCAGCCAAGAAGCGACTCTGCAAGCAAAGCCATCCCAGGACAACTTGCCCCTTGCTTTACACAATCAAGATCTCTGCAACAGCTAAAGCTTGAGAAGAGGTTTCCATTATACTTTATGCTACTTTAAGCAAAAGCTGCCACAGACCTACCACCCCTTCCCCTGCCACAAGCCTGCCTCAAACAGGCACGCATTTGATGTGGAACCACTTCAGGGAGCTAAAATGGTCTCAGAGTAAGCCAGTAGCTATAAAAATTACTGTCCTGATGGAGGAGATGGGGCTGCACAGGGAAGAGGACGAGGCTGCAGCAGCACTGAGATGAGCTCTGCCCCCAAACTGCATCCCAGGGAGAGGCAAGGCCACAGACCTGAGCAGAAGGATCTATTAAACTGCTGGGGCTGTATCTATATACCACATCGAACGAGCTGGCCTGCCATGAACACGCTGAAGGTGATAGGTGTACAGTACTCTTTCCAAAAGCCCCAACTAAAGGTCATAGTATTTTCAAAAACTGGTAATTCAAAGTTTTAAGACTAACTTCAGATACCTACTTCCAGAATACTGGCATGCAAATAACTTCTGGACTTCAACAAGCGTAGGAACGTGGCTCTGCGGCTTCTTCACAGAAGTGTCCTGAAGGCACTCAAGGCTTTTCAAAGAGCTGGTGAAGGAGCACTATCTCAATAGCAAGCTCTGCACACCAGCAGAATCACGGAAAGGCCTACTGCTCATGGTCCTGCTTTTCCAGGTTGCCCTCCCTTGCGCACCTGAGGGCAGCGCTGGCTGTACCTCAGGCACTACTGAACTAGGATGTTCAACCTGCTCCGTACCGGGAGATCCTGCAGCCTCCTGACCTCCTGACCAGGGCAATCTCTTTTGGTTACACATCTCCTGTGCCGCAACTTAAGTCCCACCACTCTGTGCTACCCAAAGAGTCTTTTACATGCCATCTTCTATCAGTCTTCAAATTAACTCTGCCGACAGGCTGCTTTCTAAAAGGTTTTAACTACATTCACTGTTCTCTTTCAGTTTTTTCTTAGAAAAGATCATATTCAAACAGTGGTCTCCCTGCCACAGCAGGAGGGGCTAACCTGGGCAAAACACAATAGACCACATGCTGAACTCTAGTATTACGCTATCCAAAAGGAAAAAACAAAACCCAAAAGAACATGGTACAAGAACATTTTATACCTGGGAGGACATTCGCCATTTTAACGCCTTTTCTGCTACCCACCAGTTGTTACCCATTTTGTGCAGCTAATTATGCCCAGGTACAGCAGTATGTACTTGACTACATTATTTTGCAGCTTATTTCTTTCTCTTGTATGTCTTTTAGTAGTCACAGTCATTTTGAATGATAATCTTGTCCTCTACCATGCTTGCAGACTGTCTTTGGATACTCTGTGCAATGTAATGAGAATATCCCTTATTCCACCACCCAAGTCATAAGCATCGAACATGGCGGGATTCATGATGACGACCCAGCTTCATCTTCCAGCCAGAAAGTGAACCAGCTTCCCTGTTCCCAAGGGAATCCTTCTGGGTCTGTTTGGTTTGCTATCCAAGTACCCAACCCATCTGACAACAAGCAGGGATCCTTTATGCCTCTTAAAGGTGGAAGACAAGACAGAACAGATAAAGATCTATGGGAACTGCATATCTAACATACACTGTTAACATAAATCTTCTGAACATTTTTGAAGAAGGTTAAGGCATGCTTCATATTAAACCCAGCTAACATGCATGGGTTTCATCATGCCCCACTGATGGTTCACAACTGTTTTTCATATAATTAAGTATTCAGAAAAAAAAATGATTCATTCTTTCCCTTCACAGCCTCCAAATGCACTTGCCCGCCCCATTCCACAATTAAAACACTACTCCCTTCAGTGGCTGAATAGCTGCTAACCAAGGATGTTTGGTATACGTGATGCTTTTCAAGGAGGATTTAAATGGGATTGATGTAAGCTGGTTTTATTTAACACCAAGTATACATGACTGAAAAAAAAAGTCCCCACCTTCTAACATAGCCTTCAACCTCAAATTTCATCTGCCCAGCTACCAAATCATAAATGCACCATAAATGCAATGAAGCTACTACCTCCTTAGAAATCTTTAATATTATAATTTCACAATCTGAAATGTGAATACAAACTCAGATGTTGCATTGACTATATTCATTGATTATCAAAACTTTTCTGCCATTTGAGTGTATTCAACTCTGCTACACACTTTTTCACAGACTGTGGTAACCAGCCAAGTAAAAAGAAGACATTCTAGTTCAGCAGAGCCTGTTTCTCACCAGTACCATTCCAGATCCAGCTTTCATAACCTGTTTTCATGTGTTTTTCTTTCTGTTGCTCTTGTGGAGAAGGCCTAGAGAGAGGCATTTGAAACAGCTCATCAGAAAGGCTTGCACGGCTAGTTACAAACAAATACTTCTCTACTTTTCCATTTGTTCAGCAAATCTTTAGACCTTGCTAAGTTAAGAGATGCACCCTAATCTGGTGTCCCTGTAAAAATCAACGAAGTTTATAACTCTGTTTTCTCTTCTACATGGGTAGAGGCCCTGCCCTGCTGCCTTGTTACCGAAGCCAGCAGCATGCCATAGAGAGCCTGTCACCTTTTCCCCTCTGGAAGCACAGCCCACCTTATACCATGTACCACCACACAAAATCAGGCATGGGGCATATCACCAGATTAAGATGCAACACACTTTCCAAAGCAGTATGTGCCATGTCCTAACAGTTTTCTCAACTGCGACAGCACCATGGATTCAAGTAACTTATTTTCATTCCAAAACCAGGAATGCACTCTGTAACAACAGGTTTTCACACCTTCATTTTGGTCTAGCTGTCATTAAGTGGATGGAAGGCATGGTCTGCACAAGCAGCTTCATTGTGGTGTTCCTGGGACCACAGCAGTCATTTCACAACTACAGATAAACTTTCCGCAGTTTTCAAACCTCAAGCAGGATCTCAACTACATAAAGAAAACTGACTGGGCATCAAGACACTGCTTTAGAAGACACATGCACTTTTTCTTAAAAAACAAATGAAAACAACACACCAAAATCAAAAAAATAGAGAATCTCCTATATATTTAAGATTAATTTTAACATTCCAGCTGCAAAACATTAGATTTGGGAAAGGGCGAAGATGTATCATAGCTCACTGCTAGTAACTATCAATAATAGATCCACTCTTTCTGTCTTCACAATAACGTTGGTGCATTTTTATGCTGAATACCAGCAATACTAACACCACAAAAGATAATGTCCCAAATCAGAACAAGTAATCACCAGGTTTAACTGCTGCATTTTAGCTGTCTGCTCTTTGGAACAGGACTGCAACACTCTGGCCATGCAGGAGGGCAACACACTTGCATTTTGAGCAAAAAGCAACACCCTTCAACTGACTTACCCCTGCAGCGATTATCTCAAGCTCCCAACCCCAGCCCTCTCTCAGCCATGTCTCTCACACGTAAGCCTGCACAGATAGCACTTTCAAACAAAACAAGGGGGCTCAGCCTGGAGAGAGGGATAGCAGAGCCCAGGTGGGACTTGTACATCTGCTGGACCACTTGGATTTGGCTGCTGAAAGCCCTTCCAACCTCAGTGTCTCTTCCCACCCTTGAGGCAGAAAATTGTGTAAAGCTTCCCAATATCATTAGGGAAGAATGGAAGAACAGCTTACTGCCACTCTCAGAACCACAGGACGCATTTCAGACCCTAGGGATACACAGGCAGTGAAGATGTAATAACTAGGCTGTGGCTACAGAGCACGGCTCTTCAAACCCCAAACTACGTTAGCACAGGTTCCAATTACCAACCTTAAGTTAGCAATGAAAGAATGCAAGAAGGGGCAACTTTTTAACAAATTAATTTTTGCCACAAGTATTCCTCAAATAAGAAAAAGTTTGTTATAAATTAGCCTGCTTTATCAGTTGGCACAAGAATTTGCCAGTGCTGCAACATTAATTCTTGCTTAGCTTGCAAAAAACCCACGATAGCTGGCAATAAAAGGAAAAGAAAACCTGGGTATTTTTGTTCTGATCTTCCTCAGTGCTCAGTCTGCAATAAAAAGTGCCATTTAAGCTACTGAGTCAGAAATAACCAGAATCTGACCCCATCAAACAGAATTTTCATTCCTAAATTGATAGGTTGTTATACAATACCCTTCAGCGCTTTTAGCTGACCGTATCTTCTAAATCTAGACCTTCATTAAGAATTTTTAAACAGTCAGAAATATACAAATACTGGAGATGTTTGAGCTGACACACATTTTGAAAAAAATGAGACTCCTATAATTAGATGTTTGATAAGAGACAATTTGCTTAAACATGGAGGAAATGGACAGTCTTGTATTAACAGAGACTAAATACCATATTCTCTCAACTGCACGCCCAGCATAGTAGCAACTAAAGACTATGTAACAAAAATTCATAGCCTTCCAAGAGAAAAGAAAATTCCATAGTTTTCTCCATTTGCAAAAGCTTCTACAAGAAGAGAACCCACTGAAGCAAAGGAGAACATGAGCATAAAGATTCTTCAGGGTAAAATGTTTTCTACAGTTTTTCAAGGAAAAGTCATTTAGAATTCCTTTTCAGTCTTTCACTTTGATTCAGGAACACTGTCAGTCTTCTCTAAAAATTACAAAGCAATTATTTTTTAAAGAAAAAAGAAATAACAAAACCCACAAGTGATAAGGCCAAGAATTTCACTTTATGCTCACAGCAACCTTCAACAACATCTCTTAGCTATAAACAATGAATTAGTTTCACAGGAAGAAGAATTGCACCATCACTGCACGCCCCCAGACAACTCTCAACTTGCAGCTCCACCAACACATGCTGCGAGTTAAGAAGAAAAAAAACACCCCAACACAAAAACAAACCCCAGGAAGAAGAGTGAATGTGAATGTAACGCACAAGCGTTGTTTGTATGAATTAAGCATCTTCTAAATGACTGCAATTATCGGAGGAACATGTAAGGTAGGATGCTCTAACGCACACTGTCTCCTCTGCCTGCAAACCATCACCAAGGCTGCAGACACTGAGAACACAGAGGGCACTGACTGATGAGAACTTTGCAGCTTCTCCAGAAGAGCAAAGCAAGGAATAATAAAAACACACTGGCATGATTAATTTTTGGATGCTTACCAGAGTTACCTGCAAAGCCATAACCATCTTCTGTCAAGTACAAACTCGCTAAGGGCACTCAGCGGTGCATGAGAATCGGAGCTAACAATGATCCACCTGGACAGGAATCCTTTTGAGTCAGTGCCTTAGCATATGGATGACCAATTAAAGCAACTTCTGGGTTTTCTTTAAAAAAAAAAAAAAAAAAAAACCAACCACCACACCACAAAAACACACACACAAATCTCACTGACCCACGCACATTTCATAAGAGCAACAGGAAGGAACCAGAAGGTTTGACAGGAAAGAGTCATCACTTGGCTGGTCTTGGTGGAGAAAGAAAAAAAAAAAAAAAAAAAAAAAAAAAAAGGATTTTAAGCTAATAACATAGCCATTTACAGATTGGAAACCAACTTATATCTGATTAAAGACACATTTTCTTTCTCCACCCCTTCTCACCCCAGGAACAGGAAACAAGACAAAGCTACCAAACAAAAAACAGATGAGCTAAGAAATCCTGTTCAATTGGCTTTGCACCAGCAGCTTTGCCTCTGGTTCTGCTGAACAGTGCATCTTTCACCAGTAACCATCGACTTTTCCCTAGGCCCATGATAATAGTCTGGTAAACATAATCAAACTGTCTTAACCAATTCCTGCAAACTATGTAAAACAGCTTAAAACACCTGATGCTAAAGTACTGATGCACACAGACCAGAAATTAACTTTTTTCTTGAGGTTATAAGCTTTTAACCTTGCACAACTAATTTGCATTATTCTGTTTTGCTACAAATAAACCTTCTTTTTTTTTTTTTCTTCCTACTGTTTATAGCATCTTATGTCATCATTTTTTCTCCCTAACCCCAGCTAGGAGAAGGGAGAAAAAAAAGAAAAAAAAGCACCCACACAATTGTATTGCACTCTTCACTGTACCAGTACAAAATAAAGAGTATTTGGATTGAGGACTCCACCAGCAGTGGAAGTGCCATAGAGTAACAAATGAGGGATATGGTCGCATTCCTAAAAGCCTTCCCCACATCTCTGCTTTCAGGATGCATTGTTTAATGTTCGTTAGGAAATGCATTTCCAGCTGTAACGACACTGGTTTGTAATTGAACACATCTTCCAAAAGTGGAAGTGGCAGTAACTACAAAGCCGTACTTTGTACTGAAATTTAAACTGCTCCAGAGCTTTTCATAGAGCCAAACCAGACCCTTGCTTTTTATTCTCTCAGAAAATACGTCGTGTCTTTCATTTTACTTGTACCTTGTACAAAGCCTTTCAACTCTCAAGCAGGTTTCTAAATTTCAAAGAAATTAAGCCATTGAACTGAGCCTATTGAATACAGTGACAGGACAGACGGTCTGCACCTGCAGACGAGCCCACCAGCGTCAGAAGCTGAGCAGCGCTCCTGCCAGCGCTGGGCACCGGCCACGACAGCCGCTGGACAAATCCGCAGAACAGAAGTCAGCCCGGGCTTGAACTCCTGGCTCAGGAAGCTCCTACGCTGCAGGAGCCTGGCACAGCACCTTAGGGAAGCTATACTACTCAACTGCCCTCTTCTCATTTATTGCTGGTTTTATTGCTCGCCTGTCGCTTTCTCTTTTAGGGATGGCTTTATACACGGCCACCACCCAAGAAAAAGGTGGGAGGAAAATACAGGGAAGCCAAATGATTGGGGGGGGGGGGTCAATAAAAAGAAAGGCAGCAAGGGTCAAAAATTATGATCAGGCAACCTGAGTGGGACACCAGACACTGCCCAAGAGCATCCATCAAAGGAGCCAGAGGATACTGCTCAACAGTGGGAATGGAAACGATGACCTCGGGAGTTCCTGTCTTATTCCCTCCTGCTGTTAACAGCCAACTTGGCCACAGCCAGGCAAAGGGCTTGTAATTTAGGGCCTCAGACAAGGGCTAGACTAATAAAAAGTTGATGGGGGTGATGGAGACAGGATACTAGGCCGGATGGACCTCTCAGCTATAGTAATCAGATCGCACCAAGTCCCCATACACAACTTCCAGTTCGTTGTTCAACTTGTCATCCTTTAAATTAATAAATTTTTAAGATGCTTAGACTCTGAAACATCTGGCCATCAGGTACTGGTTGAAATTAACTTTATGGTAAATTGTACATGAGGTTTACACAAGACTTGCCACTTGTGTACATGTCCACAGTCCATCAAGAATTACTCAAGATCTTGGGCAACTCTTCAACGTCAAGCAACCAGATTAACCAGGCCTAAGTCATGCCAAAGGAAATTAGTTCTACAAGTATATATATGACAAAGATATACTTGCAAGAAAGTGGGTAAAGACCAGGCAGCTTGTACATCTTGATTAGTTGCATTTACAGAGAGGAACACCCACTTACACCTTCTTACTTCTCAGCATACCACAAGTTCTGTCCTCTGCTACTCAACAACACTGTTTCTGAATTTGTTACTCTAGTCAATTAAAAAAAAAATATTTACCCATCTACAGCTTCAGCCAAAGATCTTAAGAGCACTTTACAAAGATGAATACTGACCTGCTCAGTGTTACACAGGTTAAACACCATTTTATAGCATACAGCTCAGCTTGTTTACATGAAAAATTAAACTGACTCTTTTGGCTACGTAAAGCTACATAGCTAGCACAGCCCTTGTGCAGACCATTTAAGTCGATCTTCTGTGCCGAGTTTGTATCATCCAGAAAGAGATAAGGAAAGAAGAATCTCCCCCTTCGAGCCTTAGATCTACATAGATATCACCTATAAAAGCACCCAGCATAAAACAGTGAATGAAAGCTCTCTGAACCCTTGCGGGGGAGGGCAAAAACCACATATGCCATTAAGACCACAAGTTCCTGACAGCATTAATTCTTACTGACTCCTTGTTAACTGAAAAGAAGCAAATCTAGTAATTACCTAAATGCCTTCTCAATCTTGTGCTGAACAACAACAAGGACAGAAGTGTCTGGCCTACACTCTTTCCTCATTTCCTTCAGTTAATCTCCAGGAAAAGAAAACAGTCTTATTCTCCTGATCCTTCCTCAGCTATCCACAAACTCACTAGTTTCAATCTCTTTCTTAAAGTAGCTGTTGAAGACTCCTCCAGAGTAAGGTGCACTAATTGGCTTACAGGATCTTCCTCCCTAACTTCCACTAACATCTCATTTGCTCCCCCACATCAGCTCCACAAAGAAATTCTTCTGAAGTGCATACAGTCACACACATACGCGTTCCATAACAGAGCACAGATAGCTTAGAAAACTGGGTGTTTGGCAAAAAGGCACACTATGAGCTTAAGGCGCGTCTCGTATTGTCAACAGCGAAATCTTATGTGCCACATTTCTGCTAGTTCCTCAGCTTATTTGCTCTCAACCCCCTCGCTGCCTTGCAAACACTACGGGAGTCAGATTGTACCCTACGCGGACACTCCTCCCTCCCTGTGTCATTCAATGTATTAAAACAGATCTACTGAGGAACCGACTGGCATCCACCTTGGTTTCATGTTCTCAAGTACTGCTCCACTCTCTACCCTGGTAACTGTTAGGCCTTTAGCTATAGCTGCCCTCAAATTTGCTTTTTCCATCCATAGATGTCTGAACTTAAAGCCTTCCAAAAGGGATTCTCACGAGTCTAAATGATTAATCAAGTAGCTGTCTTGTAAATTAGAAAAATTATAACAGAAGGGAATGTCAATAGGTTGGGGGAGAATCTCCCTTTGCAAACTGTCTTAGTTTAGATCTGTGTATTTAACAATTTCTATCACTTTGTAAAGCACATGGGAAAAAAGTTACTCCTCTCTGGTTCCACCAGAGCTATTTATAAACACGTGTCAAAGGACTAGCAGATGTTTTCCGTAGTACATCTGGGATTAACGAACAGAAATATGTAATCGTGTTTAGAGAAAAGGTAGCTGGCTCTTTAAATAAAAAAGTCCAGGAGGAATTATGATTCATATTTAAGTATCAGATTTGCCAATAGAAGAGTCTACACTAACCCACTGCACACCAGAAGCTGGAGTTAACACCCATCCTCACCCTGACTGGAAGGTAACGAGTCTCAGTCATTCGAGGAGAAAGATCCCACTTGCAGTGACTGCATTCCTCCTGCGATTCCTTTACCCCAATAAATCTGTTTGCACCCAGTTCTGCTTTGCAGCACAGCAGATCGCTCTCGACACTTCTCTTTTCAGCACAGCTCCTCCAGTAAGGGTGCTGGTACACAATTTTGTGGGTAGGCTCTATTTTAAGTCTCATACGCTGGATTAAAATAGTATGGAGTTAAAAGTAGTAATTATCAAACATCTGCACTTTCTCTAAAGCTGCAACTCTGTTTAACCAACGCATGAGCTATAAACTCACTGAATAGAGCTATTCCAGATTAGCTATAAAACTAAATTAGGGTGAATTCCCAGAGTAGTAAAGGATCCAAATCCTGAAGGTTATATACATTAAAGCACAAGAATTGCAGTGATTTCCAGTTCAGGCATGATAGCAGAAAACAACAGCCATTTGTCACCATGTTGGACAACTGTCTCAATATGGCACTGCCCTAACGAAATAATATTGTCTCCTTTTTTCATTACGTTTCCTTTAGTGTCCAGCAAAGCCAAGAAATGCCAGTAAAACTGAACACAGCAAGTCCTTTAAACAGAAATATCATGGCCACGTAGGTGCTCGCTCTAAACTAGCCCTGCTATCCACCTACGATGACTAGACTGGTTTTGCTGCGAAGTATTTTTGTGAGCTTCGCTAATTCTCTGCCTAAGAAAGGTAATTTAGAAATCAAATAGTATCAGTAGATATAATTTCAAGGCAGGGCTAAAGTCCCACTACAGTGTATTTCCAGTTCAAACATTTCTACTAATGCGGATTCCTTTGCAAGATCAGCTTCTCGATCTTACAGCTGCAGAAGGAAGATATTCATGCTGCTGAAAAACCACAAATTAATTTTCTATTACTACATCTTCCAGCTAACTTTATCAGACCAATGGAAGCCCTACGAAGAAGCTGCACATTACTGTCTGCCATTACATATGTCAGCACAGAAATGCCAATGTTTCACAAAGCTTGAAAATTTACTGTGAGGCAAATATTTAGGTTGGTATTTTAAATCATCAGCTTGGGTGCAAGATTTCTAATCTCTGCCTGCTGCGCTCCCCCCCCGCCACCTTGTGTAAACTTTTAATCTCTGATGCGGAGGCCTATTATTAGAGCTATCTGAAAAAAGACCAAAGACTGAAGGCATGTTGTTTATTGTGGAAAAAGGTTAGGGCAAAGCCTTTTTAAAACAAAACCTAATAAGCCTTTGTCTGTTTCTCCTGAGAAAAGTCAAAAAACATTTCCTTGATGTTTTAAAAAAACTCTTTCTCTGTCAATAAAAAAAAAAACACAACAGTGACTCAACACATAATTATGCCCTTTTTAAACAAAAAGTTTCAACTCAGTGGGAGAAACAAGTCCTACTAAACATTTAACCTGGCCTTAGCACCTCAAGACAGACCAAAGGGTACCTAAAAGCCCACGTGTATTGTAAAGTAAGCCGAGCTTTCACCTCCATTTAAACCCAAGCTTGCCTACAAACCAACCCAGGAGCTGAAAAGTAAAACAAACCAAACCAAATCACGGCCTTCAGCTGGGCTTGAAAGTACTGGAAGCCTGGTGTAGCCAGCAGGACTGAGGATGTGCAGAAGCACAAGAGTACAGCTAACAGAGCCTCTCCCACCTCCCCCGCTTCCCCAGTCACAGGGCAGGAAAAGAGCAGGAAACAAGTAACTCAAGCACAGACAATACTTTCACATAACCCTCATCTCAAAAAACAAAAGACAAAGGGAAAAAAAAAAAAGGGCTGGGGGGGGTGGGGGGCAGCAAAGAGCTCCCAGACTAGTTCAATACAGATAACCCAGACATGCCTGGAGTCATAACTCCAGAAGCTGGAAGGAGGACACGGCCGTGGAGGCTCATACCCCACACTGGGGGAGGGAATGAGAGATCACCCTGGTGAGGAGACACCCGTGGCCTCCTGGGCAGGGCAGGCCGGCCAAGGGCAGACGGGCAGGGAAGCGTGCCTTGACCACATCCAATTCTTCACCAAATACAAGTGTACCACACGCCTTCCTGCGAGCTTTCAGTCTGAGAAGTTTCACGTTGAACTAGTGTGAGTAATGAATAAAAGCCAGCTGACATTTACTGCCCTGCGACCCCACCACCACAGGGACGAGGGCCGTGCGTAAGCCAGCGTCTGAGACTTGATACGCTCTCCCTACTTTTTGGCTGTAAGAAGTAGCACGAAACTTCTCCTCAGCAAAGGAGAAGCTCTCGCCTTACTACATGCTAGCAGATTAGAGGTGGGTGTCAAAAAACGTGGCAGAGCCAAGCTAAGGAGAGGGGGGTGTTCCCAGTGCAGAGAGGCTGGTTTGTGTACCGCAACAGAAACACCAACTCGGGCGAGAGGGAGGATGCTCACTTCAGCTGCACCGAGAGGAACTCGGGGGGTCGAAAGGAGAAAGAAGGAGACGCACACGAGGGCCAAGCCCAACTCGGTGTCGCTAGCCGGGCAGACAGCCCTGCCCGCAGCCGCCCTGCCCGGGCCCACTGCCGGAGAGCGGCGCCGGGGCGGCCCCGCCGGGCTGTGCCCGGCTGCGCGGGGAGGAGCCTCTCCCCACAGCCCCGCTGCACCGAAACTTCTCCAGGAACAGGGCTTGCCTCTCGCTTTTCCTCCGGAAAATAACGCTCACCAACCCCAACCACAGCCGGCTCCCACCCCACCACAAGCCGTCCTCCAGCCCCCCCTCCCCCCCGCCACCATCCCGCACCGGCCTGGCCCAGCGCGGCCTC
>VXBL01007428.1:374401-406069 GCA_013400195.1 Aramus guarauna
AACGTCTCTACAGAACTCACACTGGATTGTAAAAACAATTGAATAATACCGTTCATGACTCATTTGCCAGCACTTCTGAGGTACCTGAGTCTACTCGCTCCATCCTTTGATATTAAGCAAAATAGAGAGATTGGGCAACCTACCAGGGAGGTAGGTTAATTTAAGGTACGTAATTTAGCCGAGGGAGATGGGCATTCCATGAGCATTCCCGAGGGGGCCAGCTCCCAGGGCAGTGTCGCGGCGAAGGCACAACCGCGGTTCAGGACTTTCCTCAGGCATTAGCAAGGCCGTGTTTCCTATTTTTGCCGTACTCCTACAAGCCTTTCCTGCAGGAAGACGGACGGTGTCCTGCAGTGATTTAGATTACATTTTTCCTTCCTGCAGGTTTTATCCAAGAAAGGGATCTAAGACAAGGAAATAAACGGAGTACTGTTATTTTAAAATCCAGAAAGAAAATAGGGATCAAAAGTCCAGCCTTGTCGGTGAGTGAAGTTAATCGAAAGAAAGTGAGATCTGTAATTAGGATACTGACTGAGATACATGTTGTTAAAATAATATAGGATCTTCAGCACCTTAACAAACAGGCTCTCCTCTGGAAACACAGAGAAAACAGATTTTTTAAGCTCTTTGTGTTTCCTGCTTGTACCAAACCATTAATATTTTGGTGTCAGTTGCACCAGGGATTCAAACTCTACTCATTTCTGATCTGTAGCATACTCTCAGTAAAATTGAGTTTACACTTCAATAGCTTGCTTTCTTTCATTAGTCCTTTTAATATCATGTCTTGGCCTCCTGTGGTGGCTTCCACATTCAGCGGTTCTGCACGTCTCACATCCTTTCAGGACAAAATGTCAAATTTAAAAAAAAATCCCTTTTAAAACTACAAACTCAAAGGTAGAAGGCCTGGAGTTGTGGAGAATCACATGTTCTGCACTGCACCACTGAAAAGCGAAGCAAAATGTAGATCAGCTGGCAGCTCTGTTGGTTCGTGGAGCGAGTTAAAAGACTCAGCAAACAAAAAATAAAATTATGTAAAAATAGAGCCAGCTAGGTTGAGATTGGACTTTGTCTCTTAATTAACAGCTCGCTCTGGAACATGGTGGCAGGCTCTGTCAACGAGACTAAAATGCAGGGTGTTGTTTAGACAGGCACCCAGGAACAATAGCTAACACTTCCCATCCAGTAAATGTCATTAAGGCAGCATCAGGCTGTGCCGGCAGCTTGAAATCTAATCCATTTTCTGAAATGAGTTAGAAGTTTTCTGCTTGACCCTGAATCTCCCTTTTAACAGTGTTTGTGGTTTTGTAATCCCATTTTACTGGGGGGGTTTTGGGTTTTTTTAAATGTTTCTCTCACCCCTTTTCGCTCGGTGAAAACCAAACATAAGCCAGGGGAGGGAACGGGTGAGGGGGAGAGGCCACCACAGCGATACTGCAGGTAGGTTGTTAAGTGTATAAAATAAACAAATGCTTTCAGTCTCGCCTCTGTTAGGGCAATTTGAGACGTAGCACGTCAGAGCAGAACGTGGTTGGCGATTGCGTGCTCCTGGCAGCGTATCTGCATTAGTCAGATGTGTGCACAAGGGCAATCCCTGACTAGTGCCACCTGAAGACACCCATGTGGGTGTAGTCACAGCAGGAAAGCTGCCCTTTCGCTCTTAAATCCTGGGGTAGGTTTGTGTGCAGAAGGGGTTTGTTTACATAGCACCTGGTGTAACTATGCTGTCTGCTACTCCCAGCATACACGGGGTCTAAATTACATGCTTCAGCTGGAACTGGATTTTCTATTTCTGGGACAACATTGCTGAAATGAAGTGGTTGCTCTGTGCATATGTTCATGCCTGTTTCAAAATATATGTTTGATCTTTGTGATTTTTAAGAAGAGTATTTCACTTTTGTTATTAGTGAGAAGTGAGTGTTGGAACAGAAGGGTGGGAAGACAGAACCGCTAGGGTGGGAGATAGCAATGAGGGAAATTAAAAGGGAATTAGAGAGGGAAGGAAAGGAAACAAATGAGGAAAAGTGGAAAAGGTGTAGAGCGGCGTAATGATGGGCAGAAGTCACTTCAGTAGAGGCTGAATGGGCAGCAGTCAACCAATAGGAAGAAGGAAAACTAAAAATACCATAAAATAATCTCAGGGTCCAAATACCAGAGGGTTGAGGCTATCTGCAAGCTGATGTCATGCTGTGCAGCGAGACAGCCCCAGGGCAGCCGCGCTGTGCCACCAGCTGTGCTGACTGCAGAGGAGCAGTTATGCAGTGCAGCTTTGTCACCTCTGCGCTCTCTGCAGAGGTGCCCGTCCCCGGTCTGCCAGCAACGGGGCTAGGAGCAAGGCAGGGACCTTGCAGCTGAGTGAGCTTTGCTATGGGGGTTACTCCAAAACGCAGGGTCCTCTGAGGACTGGTGTCTCTGATGAAGCCAGCAACGTAGCAAAGTGACAAAATTGGGGTCTGGACAAAATTCAAATCATGCATGCTATTATGGCATCAAGTCCCAGGGACTTGGTCTTGGTTTTCCCATGCAGCTGGGAGGCATCACCATTCCTCTTCAGGGCTCAGATACATCAAGAAGTAAGATTGTCTCCCAAGATCCAGTTAGGAATCAACATCCACACAGGCAGGAAGCAGATCCCAATGTCCAGGGGCCATGCATGCCTCAGGACTACCTTAGCAAGGTGGAAACGCATGTATGCGGTGCTTCTGGTGGGACTGCAGCTACACCTCCTGAGCTGTACATTGCAGCAGAATAACTAAAGCACCCACCTTGATTAAACGAACGTCTGTCAGGGTGAGAATGGATTTACCAATGTGTCTGCACTGGGGCTCCTGGCACCGCTGCTGCCCGGGGACCAGACCTGGCTGCCCTGATCGATGCTGCAAGGCCTCTGAGGTGCCAGCCAGAGCTACAGCCGTGGGTGCTCGCTGCCCCAGGCTTACCACTGCTCTGTTCACCATCGCTGTCCACCCCCTCCACGAAAAACTGTCTACTAGAAACGTGCCCAGGTTCATACTCGGGAAGCCACTGGATCCTCACCAAAACACTATCTCTTCCTCCCTTGCCAAGCGCTCCTGGAGCCTTTAGAAAGAGAAATCCCAAAGCGATCCATAACGCCAGCATGACCACGAGCACAGGGGCTGCCCGCGCTGAGCAGCATCCCCCCATGCACACACACTACAGCCCAGGCGTCCTGAAAAAATCAGGCAGAAACCATAATGAGGAGAAATTATGCTGTCCCAAAAGGCTCAGCATGAACTGGGTTCACTGGTTGCTACTTTGCCAACAAGGGAACAGCCTAGCCGGAGTAGTTTGCATTCACCTCCGGTTCACACAGCCTTTGTGTAATAAACTGTCATAGCCCCAGAGAAGGGAACATTCAAAAAAGCGCCCTGAGGCAATGCATAGCAGAAGCCTGAGAATCCTACTGCATGAGTCACTGACCTCCACACACTGCATCTATTTCAGCCTTTAATTAATAAGGTTTTACATTTCTATGGCACTTTCCATCTGGAAAGATCCTAAAATGCTGTGAAGACTGAGGGCGTACAGCACTATTGAAACGTAGTTCCTGGAGAGGTGGGACTGTGCAGGGAAGGAAAGCTTAGCCAAAGGCACTGGGGAAAAAAATTCTTACTTTTAAATGGAGCCTCTGTTACATCACTGTGTATTTCATATCCATGGAGAACAGACAATAAGGTTTTAGTTTCTAAGGCACCGCTTGAATAAATAGGCATCGTAGATTGCTTTCTTTATCCAAGGGGGATGCAGTGCAAAACAAGTACTGGGCAATTTTAATTTAGGGTGTTATTAAAAGACCACAACTTAAGCTACAAATTCAAAGGATCATTGAATCAAGGCTTTCCTCCCTCCTGATGAGTAAGTTATTCCCAAGTGCTGCACACAAAGCAGAAGCCAGTGGAGGAAACAAATCCCATGCTGGAAGCACCTGACCCTACATTCGGAGCACCAAACTCCGTTGACGCTCCCTGGAAGCTCAGCAGCATTGCATGAGGCTTCAGCAAGGTAACAGCTGGTCCCAAGCACCAAGTGGGGCAATGGAGAAAACAGCACGGAAACAGTCCTCCTGTCCCAAAGCTAACGCAACCCCTGAGGGGAGCTAGGGCTTTGCTAAACCGACATGAATCCCTTTGTTTCTATTTCAAAAGATGAAACTAGTCGAATCGCTCTGCTCAGCTGACTACTCGCAGTAGAGACTTATTTCTGCCGATGAGCAGGGCCTGGCTTGTGCTAAATCGAGGGCAACCGAAACGACCGTCAGCCGCAGCTGGCATCCCTCTTACTAAGTAGTTGGCCACAAAGAGTTTTCAAAGGAATGTCAAAAATCTCTTTTTCTCAGTGCAGTTCTGACCTATTTTTATCTGCCACTTTCTGGAAGAGATACACAGGCATTGCCATGGCTAGTTGTAAACTTTCATTGCTTCCCGAGGAGAAATTACAGGCAAATTACAGACTAGTGCACTCTTTTTATGTCTCTCCTGCTTGGGGCATGTCAGCACTGCTGCATTCCCTTCTACCCCCAACACACTCCTCCCTGCCACGTCCTCTCTGTTCTTACTGACTGACATTAATGACCTGCCTCCATAATTAACACGGATGAGTCCTCAGTGCTATGTCAAGGGGATGCTGGAGAAATGCACATCCCGTGCATGCCGAGCGGGACCGTTCCCGACTTCCACCTCCACCCAAGCATCTCTCTTGGCGACACCGCGCTTGAATTCCACCTGCTACATTAACCCAGAGCGAGGGCAGGGCTGCGTGCGTACATTAAGCCTGCGGTTGCACCATATCTGATATTCCCTTCCCTGCATTAGCTCCTGCTAACTCGCACATGCCGTACAAAGCTCCACATCGCTCCTCTAGGCACACCAAGAGGTGATGTCCTCACCTGTCAACGCTGCAGGCTAGCGTGGAAGAGCACCCTTAATCCTTTCAGCATTTCTGAGGAGGAGATATTACTAGCAGATAGTAATTACCCCTCTCCCATGAAGACAGACGTACATACAAACAGTTTTTATCCTGTTGTACTAGCAGAGAAACTGAGGCAGAGCAGATTAGCGCTCGTATCCCTGCAGATCCCGTATTCTGGCTGTTCCCAGCCCGGAGTCCAAGCCCAGGACCACGCTGCCTGCACTGCACCAGAAGGTCCTGAGGCTGGAAACCCCACAGCCATGTGGCTCCCTTCATCCACAGGGAGAAATCCTGTCATCAAGGTGAAAAGCATTGCTACCGAAATGTGATCAAAGAGAGTTATCAACTTAAGTGTACTCAGGAGTTTCTGTTCCAGACAAGAGAATTATCAACGAGAAACCAATCTTATAAGGTAGCTGCTATTGACAGGAAAATAAAAGGAATACAGTTCTTACCAGACAGGCCTAAGTTGCTCCAAATTGCTGTCAGCTTGAAATATCTGGCTGGTAATTTGTTTCCAAATTCTTTCTCCCTAAATTTGATTTGTTGCTGTACAGTGGATGATCTATTCTGCACAGCAGCTCAAAGAGCATTCCCGTTGTCCTTTCACTGATTGTTTGTGAGCTATCACTTCTGGGAGTTGGCAGCATTTATTATAAAAAGGGACATCATCACTTGAAAAGCAGATTTTGTCTGAGGATGCGGTATCTGCTGCCATTACAAATAGCAGCTAAGATTACTGGGAGGAAAGTCATCAGGGAAAAATCACATTTCCTCCCTATCTTTGAGCTTGTCCGTGTGGGCAAGTGGCCACGCTGCGTGTCCGTACCCGGGGGTGAGGGAAGAACGGGGCAGCATATTCTGACAAGACTTGAATAAATCCTTTTACCAGGGTCTTTTTTAACCAGGAGAAAAATTAGTAGGGTTTCCCACCTCCTGTGGTATTGTAGCAAGAGGATGAGCATCACACCCAGCAATATTTTTCTGCTGATCTCTGCTCTTTCTTATGTGAGGGAGGAAAAGGTAACTCTGACTGATGAAGCATCTTGCTGGGTTCAATGATGTCTCCTACGTGGTACGTCTGGGGCTTTCCCATGCCTCTGAACTGTCACCCCCAGCTCTCCAGAAGCTTGCTCACTCCATAGGATATATTTCTGCACACTTGACACAGGTAGAAATGCCAAACTCAAGTCTCACCTATCCCGCTGGATCCATCCAGCCTGCGCGCAGTTGCCAATGAGGAGTATCCTTGCCTCAGCTTTCTCCTTCAGGAACATTCATGTTTCTCTATTTCTTCTCCTGTCCTTTCCCTACTTATCTCAACTTGCTTTGTTTTAAGCAAATTCAGAGAAATTCTAGTTTTAGGACAAGCTATCTTGGGCTAGTTACACAGCTTTAAAGTGTGGGCAGGACAGATAGACTCACCCCAGCCCGTCTGAGCCCAGCTTGCAGGGCGTGAGGTGCTGCTGAAGGATGTCTGCGTGACTTCCCAGAAAATATAGGGTCTCGCCCATCTCGTGCATATAGCTGTATTAGGTCAAAAAAAAAAAAAAAAAAAAGGAGGGAGCGGGGGGGGAAATAACGTATATAGCTGGTACTTGCTTATTTCTGGATCTTTCTGGGAAAGTTTTGGCAATTTGAGCTTATTTCTGCTCACCAGCTTGTTGGTGGGACCCACAGGTGGCATTGCTGTGAAGAGGGAGCTGCAGGCACGATGTCAGGCATTCCAAATCACGCCAAGAGCCTGTGCTGCGCTTTGGACAGGTCTTGTTGCCATCCAAAGTACGGAGAGAACTGGAGAGTTGGGATGGGAGCTGGTGGAGGGATCACACTCCACCCACTTAGGCACTAGAAAGCTAGTAATTGTTTCAAGTGCTTGAGAGCAGCAGAAAATAGTGCTAATTCAGCTGGCTGTAATTTTGCCACACAGTTTACCCTGACATCACGTCAGGGAAAGCTCCACTTAAGCAATTGTAACATCACTGAAAAGAGTGAATTAAGAAAAAAGAGAAGGAACATAAACCTCCCACTATTGTTATTTTCAGAAAGCAACAACGGGAAGAGCCAACTGAAAGACCTTGAGGCTCTGAGCTGTTTTTCCTCCCTGGAAACCAGCCACGTAAGACACAGAAACACACTGAACCGGGGGGGAGGTCTGCTCCATGCCCGCTCCGGGGGATGTGGGCCCATTCCCGTGGCCAGGTCCGGGCAGAGGGCTACCTGGCTGCCCTGGCTTTGGCTTCCCTCAGCATTTGCTTTCCTCTGCTTGATGCTGCGCCCTGTCCAGAGCGGCAGATCTCCCAGGTGCCACTGCAATGGCTTGGGACAGCACTGTGTCCCCGAGCACAAGTGTTGTGGCAGGGCTGCTCGGGAGCCAGCACCTTTTCCCCTTTGCAGGAGCAGGCTGAGTCTTTCCGAGGTGACTGAATGGGGTGTCAGCCAGGCAGGAGCAGCACAAATCAATCTCTCACTGCTTCAAAATATATCTGTTAATCAGATCCAAACCCTTTCCTCTAGAGTCTTGTGGCAGAAATGGAGTTTTAAAATGCTCAATTATTTATAGCTGAAATGCTGGGGAAAAGAAACCAACCTCATTTGTCCTGCTGGAGCAGAGCGCACCGGTCCCCATCACCCACTGCTTGCACAATGCCCAAGAGTAACAAGATCTGGACAAGGTAACAAGGAACAAAGAGGAAGGAGTAGTGCCCAAAAACAGGGTGCAAGCACCCCAAAGAAGAGCCATTTCACACAGGGACACAGTCAAACCCAAATTATCACAATCCTGAGGTGTGCCAACTGTTGCTTTCAGGCCTGGGTGTTAATTATCACCAATTAGGTACGGTTGGTGGTTCCTAAGTACAGGCTTCTTCTGGCAGATCAGGGAGAAAGGACAGGTTTTGTAGACCCACAGATGTTGTGTCAAAGGGATGCTTTGGGGATTAAACAGCTTTTAGGAGGGAACCTGTGGGAATTCCCCCAGAGGAGTATTGTCTGCCTAAACTTGACTTTTTTTTTTTTCCCCACCGCTGTGTTTTGGAAGAGCTGCCACTTGCCAAGGGCCCAGCGTGGAGAGTGGGCATCACGGGTCTCTGGCCGGTGAAGGAAGGGATCATAATCCGAGGTGACACATGACATGAGGAGCAACGAGAAGAGATGAAAGGGAGAGCAAAGATGAGAGACCAGAGGACGGAAAGGCAGCAAGCATCGCATGACTGCTGGACAGGGACTGGAATAATTTTGCATGGCTTCTGAACATAAATTAAGAATTATGGCTGTGTAGAGTCTCCCTCCCTTACCAAGTTCCCCACTGTTCTTGCCTAGTGCTCACACAGGCAGCGGCATGTGGAAGGATGGTTTAAAGCCAAATGAAGTACCTTCACTTGCCTAATTTAGGCCAGGAGACCCACCAACCAGGGTCCCCTACTCCCTCCTGGGGAACAGACTCCAACGTCCCCATCCGGGGGAACACGGGTGTCAAGAGGGCTCTGAAATCCCAGTGCCTTTTGCTCGGCTGCTTTGCGGTGCATCGCCCTGAGCACTGGTGAAAAACCCCAAGGATGATGAGGAAAGCGCCCGTAGCCATGGCCATCCTCTGCAGCCCCGCAGCCAGCAGGCATGGGGGCTACCCCTTGCCCCGTAGCAAGTGGGGACTGGTCCTGCCTCCTGCATTTTCCAGGGAAAAAGGCACAATCCAAAGGGAACGCTCAACCCGGATAACTTGGAGGACAAGCATCGCCCTGCTCTGGCTCCACAGCATCCTCCTCCTTTTGCAACACCATGCTTGGGCACTCAGGAGATTTTGGGCTACGTCCTCCAGTGAAACCAGTAGAGTTGCAGCATTTGGCAGCCGAGGAACTGGTAGTTTGACTTTCTATTAGGGTAAAGCTGTTTAATTCCTTCCCACCTCAGCGCTGTCTTCCTGCACAGCTCCGTTTGTGAGGCCTGCACACCGAATATTAGGGATTAATGAGACAGATGATTAAATATAGCTCTGCTTAAATTCAATCCCAAGGGGATGGATGTGGAACTGCCCTGCTGCGAATTAAGCAGTAAAGTGGGAGAAAGTAGAAAACGTGGCAGGGAAGTGCTTTGGTTTCATTAGCGCTCTTGTGCCTAACAATCTCAGCGCCTCTGCCCACTTAGGGTACGATTGCAACGCGGTTTTGGTAAACCTGCGCAGGCTCTGGTCTCGGCTGTGCCGTAATCCTCTGCTGCCCTGGCTCTGCTGTGGCTCGGCCAAAGCCTGGCACAAGGGCCAGCAACGCAATCAGGAGGGGAGAAAAAGGGCAAAACATGACTTTTCATTAAACTAGCGCCACTTTCTTGTGCTAATACTCGGTTTAAAAATCCCATCCCTGCCACATGCTCACCTCCAGCATCTCCTCCAAACCTCCATAGCTCTACCAGCTTAGCAGTTCCCACCAGGCATGGATGCGGCCCTGGGGGCTAGTGCAACAGATACTTTGTGGTGCAGAGCAGCAGCACGTATTTCCATGGCAGGCAGAGCCCCGCAGTATCACCCGACATTTGTGGAAGCCATCTGAAACTCCGTACAAGTCTAAAAGTAGAGAAGTTGAGAAGAGCAATAGTAAACCCTTCCCAGTGCATGCACTTTGAATCCACAGCTCTCGAAGGGCTCAGCAACCAGCACTGTTATCCCTTCCTTACAGATGGGGAAACCAAGGGAATGGTTTGCCCCGTGTAACACAGGAGAGCTGGGAATGCAACAAGATCCCAGATCAGGGAAATCTCAGCCCCTGGACCATAAACACGTTGTCAGATGTCAGCATCAAAGGCTGTAAAATCTGACCCCCACTGCCCTGTGTGTTGGGGTGTCTTAATGCTGGCAGGTCCGGGATGCAGTCGTGACTGCTAGCTGCATCAGTTTCCTTCCAAGAGACGAGGATAAAAGCTTCCTGCGAGCATCACTAAAATCGTTGAGAGCAGATAACTCCAAACCGTCCATCTGCTTGCAGGTCTCCACTGAGCGATAGCCACGAGCGCACGCACAGGGCGGTGCGATGCCCACTAAAACACTCGGGTTTGTGCTCTTCTAAACCTCGTGTCTGGATGAAGCGGTTCCTTGTGCTGATCAGAAAATAGCTGATTCTTGATCGCACACTCGCTGGGGTTCAAATCCCCATTTTCTCCCCCACTGCCTGGCACCAGAGAATTTTATCCACACCCTGGTTCCTGCTGCCAGCTATAACACAGGTACAGGGGACCACTCAGCTGCTTGGGAGCGGAGCAGCCTGCTTGTAAACTTAATATTACTTGAGGTTTGCTCAGAGTTCATGCCCCAGGTTGTGGTTTGATGGAGTGAGCCAGTCCCAACTGCTTCTGATGGATATAAAAAGGATATGCAATCAGACGTGCACTTGAGCAAGTATATTACCAAGTTAAATGACTTCAGTTTTACTAAGCTAATTAAAAATGGAACAAAGCAATGATCAGATTAAGGTCATAATTAATAACTCTATAGGTTCAAATTATCCAGTCACCAAATAAATACCGCATGTAATCAGAGGAAGCCGCCGCTGATAACTACAGGGAATTAGTGTCCTGCTCAGAGGTCTCCAGGAGGCAAGGGCTGCCTTTTGAGCAGTGACCTCAGCTCTCGGGGACAGCGCGGTAACCTTCTTATCAAGGACACCCTCCTCCTAAGGCTGGGGTGCCTGCAGCGCCCAGGCTGCTCCCTTACAGGCAACGACGTGGGCCCAGGATGGGCGAGAGCCACCACCCACCAGCGGAGATCTGTCCTTCTTCTCTTTCTACGCAGCTGTTTCTCCTTTTTGGCCATTTTAATGCTTTGAAAATTTCATAAAGTATCCCAGTTTGTAGGGTGGTTGGTATTTTGGTTGGTTGGGTTTTTTTCTAATACCAAGAAAGAATCAGGCAATTGATAGGGGCTTGTAAAGTGTTCCATGTAGCTTTTAACCTAGAATATAAAAGCCAATTGCCTCTCTAGGAGCCTGCAGTTAATGAAAGGTTTCCCAGGCCAGTTCACGCTTGCAGCATACGGTGTTGGAGCAGGATGCTGCTCCAGCAGCTCGGCGGGACTCTGCCACACCACGCGCAGCTGGGAAGGTCAGAATCCGGCAGGATTGCTCTAACACATCCATCACCCAGACCAGCAGAGCATCCTTAAAGCAGCACCCGAAGGAGGTTCCTTACGGTGGGAAAGGACAGGGTGGTGATTTTCACAGCGCTCTGATCGCTTCTCGGTTGTACCACAACAAGCACCAGCAGCTTTAGCTGCGTGGCAGAGCCAGGGTGTAACTCCCAGCTCCCTGCTCACCTACAGCCGCCGCAGCGCTTGCGGGGAGGCTTACCCTGCGCCCAGCGAGGCAGAGACCCCCCGGCATCCCAGCAGCTTTCACCGCAGCTTGGTTGGCTTCTGCCACCTCTCGCTCCGCTTTCGGCAATAAAGCCGTTTCTCTGGTTTTGCTTTGATGGAGAAGAGCAGGAAACATGGTCGTCACGCGGCTCGCAGGAGAGGGTTTTGGCAGAGCTTTTGGGGAGGCTGCTGTGGCAGGCCGATAAGCCCAAGGGATTTTTAGCGTAAGGAGGGGAACCAGCCCGGGTGGGCTGTGAAAGACAGACCCTTTGGGGGGAAAACCTTCCCCTTCTGCTCAAGCAACCAAACCATCAGGGAGGGGGCTGTGAGCAAAGGAAGGGCATTTTCCAAGCAATGCCAAAGTGGGGATCTCATGGCCACGAGATCTCTGGAAGCCAAAACCCATCAGTGGGCTGAGAAGGGATTAGACAAATTCAGGGAAAGAAAAGCTTTATTAATGCTCACCAAGAACAGGGCTCCATGCACCACCCCAGCTCCAGAAACCTTCAGCCCCTCAGTTACACGTGACATTGAATTGTCCGTCAGCTCCCCAGGGGCTGCCGAGGACAGGCTGCCAAGCTGCGGTGGGGCTTTGGCCCAGCACCACATCCTTTACATTGGAATTGCATCCAAATTTAGTTAAAAAGAAACTGCATAAAACTTGCAAATGTTTATGACTGCCTGTGCAAGGCTGATGTGCTGGCACAGACCAGAAGGCATGCGTGGCTGCCCGTGCAGGCAGCTGCCTGCCCCAGCCCTAGGACTCTCCTACCTCTCCTCCTGCCAGATGGAGGAGAGGCACAACCACGGATGCACACCCAGAGCAGCCCTCTGTGTCAGCCTGGCAGGGCTTTCCCCTGAACTTTTTCTTTAATGATTTTTTTATTTCATAATACTAACAAAAAAAGATAAATCTGCCGCAAAACTTAGCATTTAGCTGTCTCTGCTGGCAGAGGGGCAGGCATAGGGCAGGGATGCGGAAGGTGGCCTGGCAGGCAGCAGGACCATCTCTGTTGGGTACCGCGGCTGCAGTGCTCAGCTCCGCATCGATATCCATCACCTACCACCCAGGGAGCCATCATGGATCAGGGGACTGCATCCCCTCCTCCCCAAAGAAGCGTTTGGGAAGATGCTCCTAAGCTATGTCAGCAGCGCCCCGAGCAGTACGATAAGGCACAAATCAATGCCGTGAGAAGCCATGACAGTCAGGGCTCCGAGCAAAAAGATGCGGAAGCCCACGGCACCGAGCATCTCGGCTCACAGACACCCGCATCCCTCCGAACAGCCCCAACCCTGCCGCCCCTGGCACTGCGGCGGGGCTGAGCAGCCCGGGCACGGCTGCCTCCCCTGCAGAGGAGCTGCTGTGCCAGCAGACTGACCTGGGTCGTTCTCATGGCAATGGCCACAGATGATTTATTTTTTCTCCAGGCCAACCTTTTTCCGCTGGGTTTCCTTCCAGCCTGGCATCCCGGAGGGAGGACAGCACTGACACACTCACAGCAGCTTCACAGCATCCTCAGGCTTCTTAATTAGGGCAGACACAAACACCTTTGACACAGGTTGTGAGGCTTCTCTCCTGTTACCAAAGCACCATACAAACAGGCTGCAAAAGGAGACGTAATAGCTCAGCTGGAGCCACCGGAGCCAGCACTTGCTGATGGACTCACCTTGCCACAGCCCATGCAAACCCCACGGGCTCTCAGCTCCCCTTGCACCCAGCCCAGCCCACCCCAGCACGGAGGGAGGATGGGCAGGAGCACAACGACAGCATCCTACACCACCATCTCCCTTGGTACAGCACAGCTTTGCTGGCTGCAGGCAGGGCGGTAGGGCAGGCAAGCAAAGTACGCGTTCTCCTTGCCAGGGAGCATAAATCACCTCGCTCTGTGTCTTTACCATGGGCTGGGTGCTCCCTCTCTAAGCCATTTATAGGTGAGCATGTGCAGATAATTCCTCATCCCCCTCCCCTCCCCAAGGGGCAGCTGCCGGTGGTCCCTTAAACCGGGGGCAAGCAGCACCTGGGGATAACATCCGCCTGCTGCGGGGCAGCCGCTCGGAGAGACACAGAATCCAGAATTTATCTCACCGGGGGCAGACCAGCAGCTCCAGGCTGGGGAGCTCTCTGTGCTCCCCATGGAGACACGTTTCTGCCAGCCGGCAGAGTCCATCCCTGCGGCTGAATACGGCCGCCCATCCTCTGCTGCACCTCCGCACTGTGGCCAGGCTCCGGCAGCCGGCCGGGGATGCTCCGGAAGGGCTGGGGGTGGGGGGGCTGTATTCCCTTGCGTGGCTGAGGCCAGGGGCCGATCTGCCCAGCAAAGCCTGGAGATTACAACCTCTGCGCAAAAGCAGTTTATTTTGCCAAATAAAAAAAGGAAACAGCGCAGTTAGAGGCATCAAAGCTTTTGTGGGTGCACAACAGTAGAATACCCATCGCT
Organism: Aramus guarauna; assembly: GCA_013400195.1. Taxonomy (NCBI): domain Eukaryota; kingdom Metazoa; phylum Chordata; class Aves; order Gruiformes; family Aramidae; genus Aramus; species Aramus guarauna. Next base: position 388,103 of record VXBL01007428.1, read on the forward strand.
TGTCTTGGCTTCAGCATCCCAGGGAGAGAATAAGCTTAAATGCTTTCGTAAATTAAATGTACAGGTGATTTGCTGGTGGCGCGTGTGAGTTTTGCCCTTTGGTGTGGAAGGGGGGTTGCCCTTCCTGCCCTTGGAGGTGTTTGATAGACGCACGCAAGCACAGGTCTGTTCTGCGCCCGCCTGCGCCCCGGCTCTGCTGCGCGGGGTGGGCTCAGGGCAAGGCTTTTCTTTACGGCCGCTTCTTTCTCCGTGCATCAAAACCTGCCCTGCCGAACGCAGCACCGACCCACTGCCGGTGGGACTCATGCCCAGGCCTGGAAGAAACCCCTCGTTGGAAGCTCAGACCCCGGTGGGCTGATAAATCCCCCCGGGAGCGGTTTGCAGAGCCAGGGGCAGCCAGCCCAGCCCTCCCCTGCCCTCTCCCATTCCCCAAATGGGGAAAGTTCACCTTAAAAACATAAAGAACTGCAGGCTGCTTTGTCTGCAAAGTCATTGCTCTTTTAAGAGCTTGGGGCACTACGTGACGCTGGGACCCCCCCTGCCGTGACCGTCCACCCTGCCAGGCGATGGGCTGGGAAACACCAGCGTGCCAACCACCTTCCTAAAACTGCATTCAATTTTACATTCAATTTACGTACATTCCATTTCCTCAAAACAAACAAAAAAATTCCCCAATCCCCCCCTCATTTAAATCCCACCCCCCTCGATTTAAATCCCTCAGCCACTGTACAAAGACCGGCAGAAATGGAGCTTCCAGATTTCAGCATTAGTTTACTGCTGCGGGCGCCTGCGTGCCCCCCGCCTGCGTGTGTCCCCCCCCCAACCAGAGCGACCACGATTTCTTCCTAACCCCCCATTTCTCCCTGAATCGCACCCAGCCACCCAAGCCGATGCTTCCAAAGTGCGGCGGGAGTCCTGGCTGAAAGCTGGCCCGCTCCCTGGGTGTCACCCCCTGCCCCCCCCCGCTGCTGGGCACACCACAAAATCCCTCCGGCTTTTACCAAAGCGGAACCGGCCGACTCCACGAAACCCTCCTGCGTATCCCCACTTTTAAGCAGGGCTGGAGGTCTTTGCGAAGCGCCCAGCGCTGGGTTTGTGCTACGTTTACACTCGGGGACTTTAAGACCCTTCTTGGTCGCTCTCCAAGCAGTTGAGGTCCCAGGTCCCCCCACCAGCTGATGCCCAGTCCCTTGGGGGGGCAGAGGGGGCTGCCCGGCATCTCCCCTACCCCACTCTGCTCCTCCTCATTATTTCTCCCAAAAGCTCAGGGTGCTGGGTCTCCCTGCTGGGCTTTGGGATATTTGCGTTTTAAATCCTCAGGATTGGGCCAGGTTAATGTTTTAAGAGGGTTGTTGGAAGGGTCTGTTAATGTGTGCGGGGTGGGGTTGTCCTCTTGCTGCTCAGAGCCCGGAGCAGCTGTAAAAGAGGAGCCAAGAGCAGGAGGGTTTGCCAATTACATGATCCTATTGTTAATTATCTTAATTATGACAGTTATGCTGCTAGGTGGCATCTCCACCCGAGGCCTGTGCTGCAGCGTGCAGGTCGTGCATCCCCAGGGCTGTGACCGGCCGCTGCTGCAGACCCTTTTCGGGGCTCCCGGGCAAGGGGGGACGAGCCCCGAGCGGTGCAGGGAGGACCCCATCGCCCAAAGGGCTCCCCAAAGCCGGAGGGAAAGAGATGGGGGTGCTGGGGGTGCTGGGGACACCTCAATGCCGGGGGTCCCCAGAGCTGAGCCTGAGGATTCACCCAGCACCCCGCTGGGAGGGTCCCCGCAGCATCCCCGGGCTCAGGGATACTGGGGGGGCTTTCTGGGGGCTTTCCGGGGAAATTTGAAATGTCCCTTCCCGTTCTCCTCCGCCCGGGGCAGCTCCGGCTGGTTCCGTCCCCTCCCAGACGGTTTCATAGCCTGAAGTTGCTGTTTACAAAAAGCTCATGTTTTACTGGTAGCTAATCCGGCTTGTTTGCGAAAGCCCCGAAGGCTCGTTTTAATTGCGAGTAAATGATTCTTAACGATATAAATCAGAGCCGGCGGAGGCCGGGAGTGTTTGTGATATCTTGCACTGTAACCAGGAGTCAAGAAATGAATTAGTCTCAAATTGAAAAGGGGAAGTTTTCCATCTGAAATTGGGCAAATATGAGACTTCATCAAGGAAAGATAATCACTTTGCGGGATAATAATGAGCCTTCAGCTTATCAGTTTTGCATGGAGAATCCTTAATACGCCGGTAGCAGGTTTCGCTGCCGTGAGCGGTGCGAGAGACAACTCAATAAGAAAGCTAATGGAGAGAGAAGAGCTGCGGCAGCCCCCGGCCCTGGGTCTTCCCCGGCCCAGAGGCTCGAACCCACCCGGCTTTGGAGAAAAAAGTCAAGAAAATAACAAGAAATCACATAGATTGCAAAGTATCTGGCTGGGGTGGGGGGGAGGTTCTGCTTTGGTGGGTCCCCACCATGCTCTGCCAGCACCTCCCGTGTTTTATTGCGGGGGATGAAGGTGTCCGTCCCCAAAGAGCCTTCCTGGCTTGCTCTCCACCCCTCTGCTTTTTCGCTTGGTCTCTGCGCCAGCTGGATTAGCCCCCGGGAGAGGATAAAAACCCGACCGTGGGTGTGCAAAGGGACGGGGAGATGGGACAGCCGAGGTCGGGAGTGTTTAGGGTGCTGCTCCCCATCCCATTCCTCTCGTCCGGGGTGTTCCCCAAGCACAAGGGACGGATTCAGACTCGCACTCAGCATCCCCTTCTCTCCCCTTCGCAGGCGAGGAAGCCTCAGCCGGGGCATCGCGGGGCTGTTTGGGAAGCAGCCGGCACGGCCGCAGCCATGGGATGTCCCCAAGGGGGGTGGGGGTCCCCCAAGGGGGGTGGGGGTCCCCAAAGCCGTCCTGGCCCAGAGGCTCAAGGGGCCAGCGGGAACCAGGGCCGGCTCCTGCACCCCCTGCTCCAGACAAGGGCCTGTGATTACTTTAGAGTCCTGCTGATTGCTGATGAAATTAAGCAAAAGCTTAGCTGTGAGCTGGGGAATTTGTTTTCTCAGGAGAAAAATGGGAAAGAAAAAGGGGAACCTGGGACATTCGATTTGGTTTAGCATTCAGGGAAACTTTTTTTCCCTGAACTCCCGCTGAAAATGACTCAGTATTTTCCTCCCCAAATTGCTCCCATTGTTTGCATTGATTTCCACTTGCTGATGCCCAAAGCCTTGCTCACGGAGCTGCCGGCTCTTCGCACGGCTGCAAGCGTCCTCGTAGGGCAGAAAACGCCCCGTACGCCCCGAGCCAGCACCCTGCCAGCCCCGGGGGCTGCTCCTTCTGCCCCGGCCCCGACACAGCCCCCCAGGCCGCTCCAGCCAGCCAGGCTGCGGGCGGAGGAGAACGGGAAGGGACATTTCAAATTTCCCCGGAAAGCCCCCAGAAAGCCCCCCCAGTATCCCTGAGCCCGGGGATGCTGCGGGGACCCTCCCAGCGGGGTGCTGGGTGAATCCTCAGGCTCAGCTCTGGGGACCCCCGGCATTGAGGTGTCCCCAGCACCCCCAGCACCCCCATCTCTTTCCCTCCGGCTTTGGGGAGCCCTTTGGGCGATGGGGTCCTCCCTGCACCGCTCGGGGCTCGTCCCCCCTTGCCCGGGAGCCCCAAAAAGGTTCCGGACGAGTCTCAGTGCGCAGCCCTGGGGATTCAAGGCCCAGGACCTGCTGGGACACCCGGGGGTGGGTACGGGGGAAGGGGCGATACTGGCGGTCACGGTGCTGAGCTCGGGGAGAGGCAGGGACCCCTTCTGCCCACTGCAGGGGGGTCCTGGGCGAGGGTCCTGCAGGGAGAGCACCCACAGCCCGGCTGTGCCCGGGGAAGGCAAATGGGGCTTTGGTGAAACCTTCAGCAGCACGGCGGCTGTGATGTCTGATGGGGAGAGGGGTGCTGAGCTGGGCTGAGCACCGCACCACCCTGTCCCTGGCAGACGAGGGGCCCAGACCCAGCACAGCATCTGCGTTACCCCCCTCCCTCCGTGCAGCGCAGCGAGGTCCCCGCGTGCCAGGAGGGTGTCAGCACCAGCACGGGGGCCAGGGGCAGCTGGGCCTCATCCTGCCTGGGCCAGCTCGGCTGTCACCCGTGTAACCCAGGGACCCGGCCGGGGGAGGGATGGGGCACCCATCCCACCGCAGCCACGCACGAGGACACGAGCGGGCAGTGGGACCAGCGGGGTGCTGAGCGCTGCTGCAAGGGCAGATTTTTTTTCGCAGCAGAGCTGCTGGACCTGCTGGCCAAAGGGCTCAGACACTGCGCTTGGTTTGCCCGAATGGCATCCGCTAACTTGCACACAATTAAAAGCGGGATGTAATTGCGCTGACTGTAGGATCTCAGGCTGGCGGGAGGATACATCCAGGCTGGCCGGCACGGAGAGCCCGGTGCTGAGCCAGACAGCAGGTCCGCAGCCACCGGCGCTGTGCCGGCTCGTCTCACCGCGCCCTGACCTCGCCGCTCAGAGCTCAGCACACAAATGCACATCACCCCCCCCCCCCGGGGCAGGATGGGGGTCCCGGCCCGCCCGGGCAGGGGCAGCGACGGGGGGGGCAGCGGGCTGGGGAGCGGGCGCAGCTGCTGCTGAGCGAAGCTGCGGGTTCGTTACCAACCTTTTCAAAACCCGAGCTTAAAAATATCCCCCGCTCGCACGGGCTGGCTCAGCTGCGCGGCTGGTCCTCATCTCCCTCCCGGGCTATAAATAGCCGGCGCTGAATAGCAACGCTGGCCCAGAGCTTCTCACGCCGCTGCGCAGGAGGGGACGGTGGCACGAGCCACGACGGGTGGCCGGGGACCGTGGCTGAGCAGCCCGGCCGTGTCCCGCCAAGTCGGGCTGAAGCTCCGGGTGTCCCGCCGGGAGCCACTTCCAGCCAAGAGCTCAAAGCAAAATGCAAACGGGGGGAGCAGCCCGGGAAAGAGACTGGTGCAGTTTGGGGGTGAGGGTCGAGGAGGAGAGCCGGCCTTGCTGGCTGGGGGCTGCAGACCCCTCCTGACCCCCGGGATCTGCTCCAGGGACGGCGCCAGCAAGAGGAGCCGCTTCTGAACAAGCTCGGCTTTCCTTTCGCAAGGTTTCACAGGCTTGTGTGGGAAATGGGGGGTGGGTTGTGATGAATTTTGTGGCAAAGTTAGAAATTTGCCTTTTGCAGAAGAGGGGTCTCCCGCGTTTCGGTGGCAGTGGATGAAGATGCTCCCACACCACGTGTCCTCCAGCAACCCCTGATGCCAGGGCAGGATGCTGTACCCGGGAAGAGAGAAAACAGATGCTAAAACAAAAGAAAAAATATTTTTCCTTTTTTATCTTCTACCAAGAGGTTGGTATTTAACAATGAAGGCGAGGCAGATGCTCAGTTATGCCCTTATTAAACGAAAGGTGTCAATGTCTTTGCTTAATCCACGGGGCAGCTCTCAGACTAAACGCAGGGCAAAAGATTTCAGTCCCTTTTCTAAACCACACGGGTGCTCTCGTCGTTCTCCAGTCCGGGAAGCTCCTAAACTGCTTCATCATCATCCCACCAGACTAACCCCCGTGTCCCGCCAGGAATTCCTCATTTCTTTCCGCATATCAAGAAGATGGTCCTCCACACAAAGGGAAAAGGAGGAAAAGCCCACGCGAAGCCTGCCCTCCTCGTGGCAGCGCACCGCGTCCTTGGAAGCAAATTAGTCCCAGTGCCACCAAGAGATGCCGTGAAATAACCCTGGGTGCTCAGCGGGCTAATCTAAGCAGGAGGAAAAATTCATGCCCAAAGGCAAGGTGAAGAGTTTCTCAGTTGTAAATGATATTTCGGAATTGGCGGTGCAGTCTCTTCTGGGAAAGGGTTGGAAAAATCCGCTGCAAGCTCAGAAAACCGCCCGTATCTCCACCGCTGCCCATCCGGGCTGGGGCAGCCGTGTGCCACCAGCGATGGCTTTGGCGGCACAGGCAGGGGCTGCGCTGGAGGGTGACGCTGGATCTGGGGGTCCCTTTCACCCCGCGTCCCTCTGAGCCGGCATCGGTGGCTCCGGCTGTGTCACCGCGCGGTGCGGCCGGCACAGCCCCCGCCGGGACGGAGCTGAGCTCTGCAGCGCTTGGGATTCCCACTGCCGCGAGGGGTCTGGGGCGGTCGCGCTGGCTCCGTCTCCTTTTCCTTTCCCCCGGCAGGCAAAGGCTGCTCCGTGGCCTCCTTCGTTTAACCCAGAGGAGACGGGCGGTTCATCGTCGCACGCGTTTCCTTAAATTGTGTCCCCTTCCAGTGCCTCTGCTAGAGCAAGGAGGATGCTCCCAGCCAGCCGCCTGCTTCCGTGGCCGAGGAGACGTCACGCGTGCTTGTCACCCCGTCACGTTTGGCCGTATTACCTCCGCCCTTTAAAAAGTACCGGTCCATGAAAAAGGGTCATCTCATAACTGGGAACACGAGGCAAAGCTGAATTTTGGGCATCTCTGCTGAGAGAGGGCTGAACCAGTGCGCAGACTGGGAAAGGCCGTCCCCGGGGCACGGCACTGGGAACAAGCCCCTTGGTGGCCAGAAGTGCCTTCGCCTCTGTCCCCAAGCCAAAGAAACCTGCGGCTTAGTACGATTTCACCAGTCAGCCCCAGCGCACGAGTCGCTGCGGCTCCCGGGTTTGTCGTGTCCTTGGGAACGGGCTCTCGCTCGTTCCTCTGCCGGGGACACGGCGGGGGGGCGGCAGGAGCCGGGGCAGGGAGGGGACGCCGGGGCCGTCCCTCCGGAGAAGACATCTCTCTTCTTAACTGCGGCATGAACCCAAAACAGGCCCTGCCGGAGTGACTCCTTTGAATCTCTAGCTGCCTTCAGGAAACCTGGAAGGGTGGTTGCACTCGCATCGTAAGTGGATTATTCCTTTTCTACACCGGGCTTTTTGCCCGCACGCAGTCGGTTACTCATCGCCTCTCTTCAGCTAGTTAACTTGGGGGTTTATCAGTCTGATATCCCTCACCTTTATCAGGTCTCAGTCTTGCTGAGCCAACGAGCATCTCTTACGCTTCCTGGGTTCCCAGAAGATCTCTGCGGCTCTTTTCAAATGCGCTGAAATGACGCCAGGCTTTGGGGAAGCGGCCGCTTCTGGAAATCCCCGCAGCTCCGAGCCACCGGTCCCCAGCCCAGCGCGCAACCGGGAGCGAGCGGCACCGAAAAGCCTCGTACCCGCCATGCTGCAGCCCCGGGGGGGTCCGACCTGGGTAAAACCCGATCCTGGGTGATGCGGGGCCCTTGCAGAGCTTCGGGGGGTGTTAAAACACTTGCAATGGGAGAGGCCAGAGCTGGTCCTGCCGCCCGGGCTGCTCTGTGCGCGGTCCCCACGTGCGCACACACACGCACGTGTTTGTGCATACACACCCGCGCTCTGCGTGTTGGACTCTAGTTTTTCTGGCTCATGATGCACCTCGAATGATGCTTCTGGTGCCCTGAGCGATGAGGAGATGCTGTGGGGGCTGCTCCCCAAGTCCCAGGTCCTCGGCAGGCTGAGGGCGCCCGGAGCAGGAGTCACCGAGGAGGGGGGACGGCTGCAGCAGGAGCGGCAAAGAGCTCACACCTCCCTGCCGCAAACCTCCTCCAGCCCCGGGGGGGTCACAGCGAAGTCGCCGTCCCCATGTCACCCCTGGGAGAGCGGTGCTGGTGCTGGCTCAAGCCCCGGCAGCGTGAGCTGGGAGCTGTGATTTATTTTGCTGGCTGGGTGAGATACCGCCAGCTCCCGGGGTCACATCCTACCTCCATGGCTCTTGGCAAAGCCGCGGCGCTGCCTGTGCTACGGGGGTGAAAACGAGCCGGGTGTGCAGGTACAGCTCCACCCAGAGCTCCTCTCTGAACACCCAAAGTGCCGGGAGAGCTGCACCCTGAACCGCCCTGCCTCCGCTCCCCACTTGCAAAATAGAGCTGAAAATACCTCGGTACACGGCAAGGGAGCTGGGAAAATAGATGGGTTGTTCGAGAAGCGCTTAGAGACTAACGATGAGTGTCCGTGGCAGCCCGGGCAGTGCAAAACCTGGGTACCAAAGTGATGCTGGCTGCCCGCATCCTTCCGGCCGGTCCCTGCGGCGTGCAGGCGGAGCAGCGCGGGTGAAGGGCAGGATCCTGCCCCACGCCACCTTCATCTTGGCATTTCTTGGCTCGGCTGCGCCTGTCTCTGCAACCCGAGGGAATCCTTCCCGGCGGGAGAGCCCACAGCCCTTGAAGATCCCTGCGGGGACATCGCCATCACCAAGCCCAGGATTTAATACACACAGGGGTATTTCCTCAGGCGCCGGCGTCGGGCGCGTCGCGGTACGCAAGGGTTAACGGCGCAGCTGACCCCCCCCATGGGTTTATTTTCTTAATTTAAAATAAGCTTTTTTCACGGGAAGCGGCTGGGTGTGTGGAGCGAAACTCATCACTCCAGGGATGCTCAGCACCGCTGAAGCCAATTTCAGGAGTAAATACGTATTTTTAATGTATTTCTTTTTATGAGGCAGAAAGGCGACATGGCTGGGTGGTGGAGAACTTACCTGAGCTAATGGCCCAGCTGGAGCTCTTCCAACCAGCCTGTTTAAGGAAATGGATCGTTTGGGGCTTTGCTTGGGCTTTAAATGCTTTTAAATAAATCTGTGCTATTTATCTCCCAGTCTCGGTCCCTGCCACAGAGAAGGAGACGGGTTCTGCCGGCAGGACCCGCGCCGGGGTGGGAGGAGAAGGCCAGAAGGTGCTGAAGGTGGACCTGGTGATGGACGTGCTGGCAGAGGGCTTGGTCCTTTGAGCCTTGCGCGGTGCACAGCAGCAGAGGACCCGCCAGATCCTGGTCCATGGTTTGCCCCCAGGGAAACAAGGACTTTCGGTAGCAGGCGGAGACCCACCAGCGTGTCACCCTCTGCGGGGACCACCTCTGGCACAGGCTGCTGGCGCGGGACTTCAGCGGGGGACGGCCCTTTGAGCGGGTGTTCAGAGGTCTCTGCGCTTGCAGCTGGATCCAGAGTCGCTTGTGGACGTTGGGCTTCTTCCCGCTGCTGGTGATGGACCCTGCACGAGGATTTTAGACCCCTTCATGGCTTCCTACCAGCTCTGTGCCTCCACCCCGGGGAGGAAGCGGCACCGTCGGACAGCCAAAGCGATAACTAGCTTTTTCATTCGGGTCCTGCGCATCTAGGTCAGTCTCTGGATCATGTGGTAGCCTGCCATTTCTTAACCGCATCAGGAGGTTGTTCATGAGACAGCGGTGCTCCTGCTCTCCTCTCACCTGGAGAAGAGTCTCTCACCAGCCCGGATGCCTGACCCTGGTCCCCAGCCTGGCATCTCCTCTCCGCTTACCTCGCCCAGACCTCCCTCCTCCCGCCGCGTGTCCCCGAGACGCTCACAGCAATTCCTGTCTTGAGCACTTTCGTGGAAGCCACCGGCCCTCTGCAGCAGGAGAGCTTTGCGTCCGACGCTGGCCTCGTGCCCAGGTGGCCATGGGTGACGGAGGCACGGGGCGGCGTGGCCAGCAGTGTGCTGAAACCAGCTTCGATGGGCTTTGCAGGAGGCCGTTGGGCATTCCCTCGGAGAAATCATCTCTCTGAGCATCGCGCAGAAGGTGAATGTTTCAGAACCGTGCTTACGGCTTTTAACACAGGGCCAAAATCCGATGGGGCTCTGAATTTTGACCCGTATAAATGACGGCAAGGTGTAGTTTGATGGCGAGAGCCTGCCTCAGTGATGCCACCGAGGATTCCTGGATGGAGCTGGTTGCGCATGGTGGGAACAGCCACCCATCCCACCCACGGAGGAGAGCCCTACGCGGGGACCGGAGCTGCTGGCACTCAGTTTGGCCATCCCGCGAGGCAGCGTACGGCGGCACAACAGCGGACTTCATCTGAGCTGTGGTGCTGATCTGATCGCAGAGTGCGGGAGATGAAGGTGCTGGCTTAGAGAAAGGAGCTCTTCAGCTGAATTCCCCTGTGGGACTGTGTCCAAACAGCTTCAATAACCTTTTCAGCCCCGTGACGGGCTTGAAAATAAAATTCCAGCAATGGATTTAAGCGAGCGTGTCTTTGTGAGGCCGGATGATTAAATAGCCGTGTGCTGCTTTCAGCTCCCCGTCCCTCGCTCTGATGCCGCTTTCAATTAGCTCCGGCGCAGGTTCGGCTGCTCCCGCTGAGCCGGGAATGAAAGAGCCGAGATGAAAGGCTCCGGCTGGGACAGGATCGTGGCGGAGAGCTGGCCTGGGGGTGCGGGGGGAGCTCCCGGGAGGCTCGGGGGAGCCCTGGCCAGCAGCAGGATGCCTCGCAGCCCCTCGGTGCGAGCAGTGCACGCTCCCGGCACACGCTCCCCACTCGCTGGCTAATTGGGACGACGGATGGATGGCCACCACCGGCCACGTCGAGGGATTGGGATGGGGACAGGCAGCTTTGCTGCACGTCACTGCCAATGCCTCCTCCTACCTTCCATCTGCTGTGTGGTCCACGCTTGGGAAAAGGGCAAGGAGAGATGCACCAGGACATCAGGAACCACTTCAACATTCCTGCTAGGAGGGCCAGCAGCGGCGTGCCAGCCTCGGGAGGGCTCATTGCACCCGCGCACCAGTGTCCCAACAGCTGCCATCCCGCTCCGGCAACGCATCCCAGCGCGGACGATCCGTGGCACAGCCAGGCATCGCTGCATGGTGCTGGTGGCTCTGTCTGGCAAGCACAACGCCAAGGAGAGCGAGCTGGGACGGAGCATCCCGGCCTGCCTGCATCTGCTCCCATTTAGCAGAGGAGACCACGATCCCGAGACTTTGCCGCTTTCCGAAAGGATGTGCCGAGCGGAGATGCACGCCCATGAAGGCTGCTCTGGGAGCCAAGAGAGTTGTAAAAATAGCTTATTGGGCTCTTAAAAGCTGCTCTCCCGAATGAGATGTTCACCCAAGTCCCCGTGGGGAACTCCTCGTTAAAGGCTTCGTCAGGAGCCTCCGACGGACACGTGGGCACGGCTCAGGCACAGCACCCCCGGCCCCCCGCCATCCGCCCTTCCCCACGCTTGGTGGGCATACGTATACCTACAGATACACATACGTACGTGCACATACATACCAGAACGCTTCTGTCCCCGTCGCAGCCTTACTCTGCCGTTCGAAGGGCCGCCGGGAGGGCAGGGCACAGCGAGGCTGCAGGTCCCTGGGAGGGACGTGGTGCACGGGCAGCCGGAGCCAGGGCAGGCAGGGCAGGCAGGGCAGGCAGGGATGTCCCTGCCACGGCTTCGGCATCCCCGTCCGCCTGCAGACATCCTTACCTCCCTGCCCATTCCCACCTCCACAGCCGCTCTCCCGAGGGATAGATACATTTGAAGACGCTGGCAAGGAAAGGGCCGGGGTTTCGCTGCACTCGCCGAAGGGAGTCAGGGGAAATTCCCCAAAAGAGGAACACTTGGAGCTTTAAGTTTTCCCCCAAATTAATTACAGGGGATTTTAGCGGCGAGGCGGAGGGGTGGAACCTCTTGCAGCGAGCAGAGACCCTCCCTCGCCCCGTGGCGATGCCGGGGTGCTCTGAGGACCGATGTCCCACCACAGGCACAGCCCCGACGGGCACCGCCGAGGGTGGGCGACGTCAGGAAGGGTGAAATGCTGCCTGTGCCCGGGGAAATTCGTGCAGGAGATTTTTATCTCCCCCCCGCGGTCTCCAGCCGAGGTAAAGCAGCGGCGGCAGCGCCTGCGCTCAGACCCCCGCAGGCACCTCAGCACCTCTCCGGGGCTGCCCGGAGCCCCTCCGCGTGTCCCTGACGGAGCTCGGGGAGAACAGAAATCACAGCTGTCCTCCCCTGAAAAAGACAAGAAGGGCCAAGGCAGATCAGCTCAGAAACTCACTAGAAAAGAAAATGTTTTATATATGTATTTCTATATAAAAGAAAGATTGCAGCTCTATAGAAACTATCTATAGAGGAAAATTCATATTGTTTCCCGTGATGTGACTTAGAGCTCCTCGCCACCCCTTCCAGCTCCAGGGGTGCGCCGGCGGCACCCGCTCCTGCTGCCCACCCTGAGCTGGCCCCGTGGCCAGCTCTCTCGCCAGGGTCGTCACCGTGTTTCTCGGCAAGCACCTCGGATCATGGGGTTTGGGGGGCTGACCTCCTACCCCCACCCTCGTCATACCCATCCCTCATACATCACACCATGGCATCCCTACCCCAGCGGGCACGAGGTCCTCCTGGGAACGGGGACATTAGGGCACATCTCCCCTGCGCGGGGTGGCCACAGGGCAGAATTCGGCCGTGGCCGGTGCACAGCCCAGCTGCGGGGCTGGGTACCCCCGTGCCGGCTGCGTGGCTACAGAGGCGGCAGCAATGCCGGAGGGCATTTCATGGCCATCCCGTGGGAGATCTGGGGGCTCTGAGGACCTAGCAGAGCGGGGATGCTCTCACAAGCCCGCACTGGGGTTTTGGGGACAGCCCCCCCTTTCCCTGCTGGATTCCAGCCTTGCAGGAACGGGATGTTTCCTTGCAGCCTGTTGAGCTCCACGAACATCTGCTGAGCTGGAGGTGAAAGAGCTCGGAAAAGCCCCTAAACGCTGGTACGCGCCTGAGCGGAGTCAAGCGGCGCGGCAGCAGCCATCTGAGCAGCCGGAGCCGAGGGATGCGAAGGAGCCCGGGGGATGCTCCTGCGCTCCCATCCGTGGCACACACGAGGACGTTAACGAGAAATTGCTTGTTAATGCGTGCAGAGCTTTGCGGTTATTGAGCTGTGGTGCGATGTACTCTGCTGACACATTACAGGGCTTAGAAATAAATACAAAAGATGATTCTTCAGGTTTCACGGCACGAGGGGGCTGCTGATCTGCCCGGGGTCTTTTGTCTTGCCAGGCTCCCGGGCTGCGGGCTTTGCGCCTTCTGCGTGCAAATTAAACATCAGCTGCAATGTCATTCCTTCTGCCTGCTAATTTGGGGTCTGGGGGGGCCACGTTATTGCCTGGTGTAGCTGTTTGCTGCTTTTCCCTGCAGTCCGGTGCACCCCTTTGCTAGAGCCGCACCTTCCCTCTCCTCCCAGGAGCTCGCTGTGCCCGCGCCGGCCGGGGAGCGCTGAGCATCCTCAGCATCGCTTTTAAGGACTTCAGTTTTGCAGCGCGTGAAGCTGGCTGCCATGATGCACGGTGATGCCACCACCACCCCCAAACACCCCGTGGGGTCCCCTGCGCCACCAAAAACCATCGCCAGCTGTGAGAGCTCGGTGCAGGCAGGAACACTTGCGATAACCCACCCGAGATGCAGAGCTCATAAATCACCAGAGGCACCTCCGAACGCTGCGGGGACGTTATCCCAATAAACCCCAGGTGAACCTCTCTGTAGCTGGGGTGGGATGAGCCTGGCTGGACGCACAGAAAGGACGAACGGGGCGAGGGGGGTGGCAGGAAGACCCCGACGGTTGATCCATGCTGAGTGCAGAACCCCACTGTCTCCTGCAGAGCAGGGGCGACACACGACAGCCTTGTCCCAGAGCGGGCGGTCTGTCCGCGAGGGACTTCCCGGGACAAGCTGTGCCCGCATGCACAAAGGTGGCAAAGTGATGGGGGGGTGAGAGCTTCTCCCCCGGGCGGAGGGGATGCACCCAGGCTGGATGTCTCTGCCTGCATCCCCGAATTGCCCTGCCAGGCTGCGATGCTCTTTCCACAGCTCCCTGCTCCATTATCTTTGTGCTGCAGGTAATAACCGGGACAGTTTGTCCGCGTCACCCTTTTGCCCGAACAGCATCACCGGCTGCAGCTCGGTCTCTCGGAGGCTGCGACTCGTGTCCCCTCGTGTTTGCTCTGTGATGGGCACCGCTGCTGCGGGTCAGCGCTGTCTGCACCCCCTAATCGGCACAGGACAGAGTATTTCATCCAGCCTGAAGTCTCCCGTGCCGTGGTGGGACGGGTCCTGCCGCATCTCCCAAGGCGTTTGTAGGGGTTTAGCAGAAAAGGGAGGAGGAGGGTTGGGCTGGAAAAAGACGACGTTTGCAAAAGGGCAGGCAGAGGCGGTGTAAGGACTGTACGCTCTTTTCCCCAAGGGCTCTTTCTTCCTGGACTCTGCAGTGCCGGCATGCAGCAGGATCTGCTCCTGGGCACTTGGTCCCGTCGCAGCGTGGCATTGACCAAGGTTTGGTCCCCAGGGCTCAGATTTAGCACATCCGGAGCTATGTTCTCAGCCGACGGACAGGGCTTGCACAGCCCGTGGTGGGGGGTGCCAGGGACCCCGTCCGGGCTGGCGGCGGGGATGCAGGCGAGGAAGAGCAGGGTGCCCTGCCTGATCCTGCAGGACCTCAACCGGGGGGGTCTGAGCCCCGAGGCTGCTGGAAGAGAGCGGGGGGGTTGAGACATGGGGATGAACAAGGCTGCGTATCAGACAGAGGAGAATCCACCCACCCCCCAGCTTACGGGCACAACTCCTTCCCCTTCAGCCCCATTCACTCCTGCTCGTTCATCCCTGGGTGATGTGCTGGTGATTTACCACCTGCTTTTTGGTAGAAGGAGAGCTGAGCAGCCAAGCAAGCCAGCGTTTCCCAATGGAGGAGGGTCCCACCCCCCAGGGAATTGACCTTGGGAATCACCCAGACTGGCGTCAAGTGAAGAGGTTTGCCAAGGGCACGGCAAAAGCTGGGCAGGGACAGCATGATGACCAAGGTGGTCCCACCAAATCCCCCTCCAGCTGGGGCCACCTCCTCTAAACGGTGACAACCCCAAACCCAACCCCTCAGCACACGTAGTGCTACTGCCCCACACAGGAGCCGTGCTGGCCCCAGCAAAATCGCTGCCTCAAGACAGAGATGCAGATGCTTTGCTTCAGAAGGCCAGTCCAGAGTCAAGGCTATAACCCCGGGGTCCAAAAGGAGATGCTGCCCCTCGGCCGTAGGGTCCTACCTCCAGCTTCACCCAACGTGCCTCAGCGGGTGATGGAAGACCCTTGATCGATACTCAAAGCCGCACTTCAATGGGTGCTGGATCAAAATCACAGTCCCCAGACTTTGTCAGCCAAAACACACAAGCGATGCTGTCAAATACGACTGGGACACTGCTTGGCTCCCTGCTAGAGAGCATGTTTGAGGGGGTTTTTTAAGAGAAAACCAGCGTTTTGTTGGATGAAGGCAGGAACACCAGATTTTTCTCTCTTCTCAATAAATGTAAGTTCCACTTGCTCCCAAGTTGACCTAATAATTGTAATTCTAAGTTAAATGTAAGTGTATTGGCTGCTGGTAAAGGTCATTCCACAGAAAATTACTATGTTTGCCTCTTCTCCAGATGCATGAATACTAAACATGTATAATTCACAGGACCATTCATTGCTCCATTCACAGGGAGCAATGGCATCCACCCAGTGGGAAGCCACGGCCTCTCGAAGCTCTGCACCCACCATGGTGGGAACACGCAGCCACCCTGGTGCCAGGCTGCCCGCTGTGCCCTGCCCTTACACCGGTACGGACCACAGCGAGCACACCCGAGGGAGCTGCACCCCGGTGGAGGAGCTCCTCCGCTTACTAAGAGAGGTCTGGGAGGAGGCAAGTAGGTTGAGGAACATCAAGGAGTGCAAGAGAGGGATAGACTACTGGGGTCACACCCTGCGTGGTATGTGGAGGATTACCTGTCCTCTCCTGCCTGGCTGGACATCTTGAGGGCATGGGACAACAGCATCTGCCCTGTGACTCCCCCACCTCCCCTTGCATAACAGGTACCAGGACATGGAACCAAATAACACAGATGATGGGTTGTCTAGCTTGGAAGTGTCACCGAGATCAAGTCAGCCCATGCCCCGCATCAAAACTGCTTCCATAAAATAAAAAGACAGGTCATTGTCGTAGGAGACTCCCTTCTGAAGAGAACAGAAGGCCCAATATACCAACCAGACCCACTTCTTAGGGAAATTGGCTGCCTCCCTGGGGCCCAGGTTAAAGATGAGAAGAAAAAGCCTCACATGAGCTGAGTAGTGCCATTGCCTGCTCCTAAAACTGGGGATTAAGAAGGTGATTGATAGTGGCTTGGGGCTTCAAGGTTGATGCAGACCTTTCCACCAATGACAACAGATGCAGCAACAAGCGCTAGAGAAGGAAAACCCACAACGTACTGCAGAAATTGGCCCTTGGCAATGGGAGGAGATGGCCATGCGACATCAGGCTGCAGCAGCAATTCACATCGTCCTCAAAAAATGGAGCCTCTTGTTGTCTGAGAGCATCTGCTGGTGCGTGCCACGCTCCAGAGGCAGAATGAGCGGGGGACGCGCGTGCCAATGGCGCAGCTTCACTCTCAAGGACCTGCTGATGGTTTCTGAGGTGGGGGGGCATCTTGTGGCAGCCCACCTTCCATCTGCAAGGCGTTTCCCCAGGGCAGCCCTTTGCTGGAGCCTGAGCAGCCCCTGGATCGATTGCCTGGGTGCAGAGCTTAATTTTCACTTCTCTCACTGGTGCAAATTAATTGCAGACACAGAGGGTCTGGTGGGGTCGGCTGATCTGTGACCTCTGCAGCACCAGGATCCCGTCAGCAGCCTGGGGAGCCATCGCCATGCAACAGCCCTGTCTGCCGTGGGTGCGTCTGCTGTTGGCCACAAACCTGTGCAGGAGGAGGAGGAAGAGGAGGAAGAGCTCTCCTCCGCCACCACAGCAGGCACTGGACCAGGCAGAGGAGCGTCCCATCCTTAGCAGCACCTGTAGATGCCAAACATCTCATGAAGCCCAGGTTAGCCAGGGCTCTGTCCCTCCCCCAGCACCACACACAGGGACTGGATGTGTTTCTTCCCTCCTAACGCTAGAGGTGAAGCCTAGCTCCCCTGCGCACAGGGCTGCTTTAAAGCAGAGCTCTAACCCCGGCACAGGGGTGAGGAGGGTCTCCCCACCCCCACAGCAGCTGGGCCAGCTCTGTGCGCACCTTATGGGGTTGCCACCCACAATTCACCCCTTGCAGCTTTGGGGGCCCTGGGGTCTGCACCTCCATCCCCACTGGATGCTCGCTCCCAAGACACACTGCCCTGGGGAAGCACACAAAGGTTGTCAGCTCAACAGACATGAGTGCAGCCCCAAGTCATCACAAACTCTGCTTGAAGGTGGATACAGAAGCTGTTATTTGCCTTTCTGCTCACCTGAGGCTTTTAAAAGTTCTCCATCAGCAAGTTTTGTGGGGAGCCACAGCCACACTCCCCACATCACCCGGCTCCAGAGCCCACAGGCAGCTCTGCTCAGCGTGGGGACAGTTTCTGCATGGTGGGAAACAGGACCATGCCCCTTGCAGGCGAGATGCTGCTAGCAAGCAAAGGCTCAGGGAACTCACCCAAAGCTCCACCTCATCAAGCAGAGCTGGGCATGCTTCCAGGCTCCAGCACCCAGACCATCCTGAGCCCAGCCTAGGCTACACTTGGACCTGCTCCCCCTCCTGCCTTTTAACACTGTGCTCTGCTTTTAACACCCTACCAGATGGGGCCAGGCTGCTGCACCCACCTTACACACACCAAGAAGTGCTGGAACCAGGACCTGTGACAGTAGTAGCTCTAACCAAAGCTGCTCCCAAGAACCAAAGACCACTTAGCCCCTACCCAACAGGACACACAGATGTACACAGCTTCTACTCACAGCAAGGGAACCACTCTGACCAGGGCAGACCTGCCAGGTCCTGCTTTTGTTACTGGTCTTAATTGCCCTGGCCAGCCCCACCTGGGCCCAGCTCTATATAAACTCCAGCTCTTCCTGCTCCACCTCTTCCTGCACCAGCTCCCGGGGAGCAGCAGGGGCTGGGCTGCTCTGCAGAGGTGGTCCCAGCAGTGTCCTCACCATCACAGGCAGCACCTTATGGGGTTTGTCAGCAGGTTTGTCACTAGCCTGCAAGCCAGTGAAGCAGTGTCAGGAGCAGCAGAAAGAAAGGTTACACCACCTGAAGCTCTGCTGGAGACAAAGCCACCCACACTGTGTGCCTGAGTCCCCCAGGAGACCAGCCTACGAGGCAGGACACAGGTAGGACAGCAGCATGGTTTTGGCTGGGGTGGGTGTTTGGGCTTCAGTAGGGCTCCTGGCTGGGGCGGGGGGGGGGGGGCCACGGGGGAGGG
>VXBL01007428.1:406122-420746 GCA_013400195.1 Aramus guarauna
GGGGGTGGGGGGCACCAAGGGTGCAGGTGACTCTCATGGAGTCGTTGCTGCTCTTCCCGGCATGGCTGAGCCTGTCCCAAGGGCTGTGTGCAGTGGGACACCTTCCTCTGGGTACGGAGGAAAAGCCAAGCCTTGGGGGGGTCTTGAGATGGGCAGGTCCTCCTGGGTGCCACTCAGAGGCAGTGAGGCAGCTGTTGTGGTGGTCTTCTGCAGTGAGCCTGCAAGCGAGGGCTCCGTCGTGGAGTCACAAGGTAGACGGTGCAGTTGCTGTCCCCCTTGAGCTGTTCTCCCTGCCCTGGCAGCATCTCCCAAAATCGTAAGGGAGGACCCGGGCACGGCTCCCGCAGGTTGGGCTTCTCCATCCCCGTGTCCTTCAGGTGGCTGCGGCGGTGCGAAGCGAGGGGGGAAGCTGGCAATCCCTTTCTTGGAAGGTGTTCATTCATGTGCTGACATGTTTATTTGCATAGAGACATTTTAGGCTTTTTTGTTGTTGGCTGACTTATTGTACAAGTTCTCAAAGCTGTGATATTGAATTATAAATTGAGACACTGTATCCATGAAAGATTGCTCGTTGACTATAGGCAGCATTATCGAATATGACAGTCACAATAAATGCATGCTATAAAGCCAAACTAAATATGCTCTGCAATCCAAGATGTGCAAATCAAGCAAGTAGAAAAATAACCATAATATTTTTTTTTTTTCCACAAACGAATCCTGAACCCTGGGTGATGATTTTGTTTAGCTTTATGTCTTGGCTCCTTGGCAAAATACTCAGGCAGCAGATAATGAAATGACCTACTTTTGCTGTCTTTGTTCATGACAACACATAAATTAAGAATTATGCCCTTTCAAATTAAACTTATCGTTTTTGCAGAAATTAGAGTGTAAAGCGGGGCTGCGTGCTGGAGGCGAGGGATGGGGAGGGGGGTGCTGGCCCAGCCTCTGCGGGGTTCCCCCCTGCTCTGCCCCGCTCCCGGCAGCGGGGTGCTGAGCATCGGGGTGGTCCTGGGCTGGTACCGGCCACCGCCTGTGTCCCCCCTTCCCACCAGCTCGTCTGGCTCGGGAGCCTTTACCTTCTGGTGAACTTCTGGAGGCCGCAGAGCCCAAGCGGTGCAATTTAGCGGATTATTTCAATAACGCTCTGGGTTTCACCTGAACGCTAACTTGAAAGCTACCACAAATGGGTGGCGTTTAGGGAGCGCCCGGGGAGACCGTGGGAATCGTTTTGCCTCCAACGGCATCGGACGTGCAACGTGCTGTAATGCTTTCTGACTGGGTGACAGCAAAATAATGTTTGCTTTAATTGAATTTCAGATTGGGAGCGTGGGCTGCAGCCTGTGGTGCTGGGGGGGAAATTGTGGGTCTCATTCGGCGGGGGGGGGGGGGCCCAGGCTCCCAGCAAGGGTGGAGGTAGTATTGCAGGAAAGCATAATTATTTGTTAAAGGGAATGGTGTTGGGTGTGTGGCCACTGTTGCCTTGGATTTGGACGGCTGGGTCGGAGCGAGGTTGTTTAATAAAGCTGTGTGATTCCCTGAGGATGCTGAAGGTGTGACGAAGGGTGGAGCACGGCCCGGGAGCGGGATGCCGCGCAGCCCTGCAGCAGCGTGCCGGCACGGGGCGAGGTGGGCTGCCGAGGCCGGGACGGCTTCTGTCCCCTCCAAACGCCACGCATGAATTTCGTAGCCTCCAGAACCCGTTATGAAACCAACGGCTGTATTTCCATAATCAAGAGGCTAATTATAGCGCTTGGAGCTTCCCATTTCTGGGCCCCGCAGGCATGTCGGAAGTCTGTGTGCCGCAGGAGCGGAGCTGGGGGTGACGGCAGGGTCCCTGCGGACCCGGCTGCCTGTCCTGGCCCTGGTCCCCCCCCAGCTGCCGATCCAAGAGCCCCCCCAGCCTCTCCTCCCAAAGGCCACCCTCGGGACCCGCGGTGGCAGCACCGGGTGGGTTTCCATCCCTGGCAGGGACCAGCGGGAGCCCGGGGCAGGGTGCGGGGGGCTGTGCAGCAACACACCCCTGTGAGGTGAGCAGGGGCACCTTAAATACATCCCTGCACCCCTGAAACCCCCCCCCCCCGGCTCGACACACACGCTCCCAGCTTGTGAGCGCCGGGCAAGCGGCACTGCGCCGTGCAGGGGCTTTGGGCTCCTGCTGCAGAGGCAGGGTGATGCTGGCTTGCACCAGCCCTGGATCCGGCCCCGGCACGCCTGGGGGTGAAGAGGGTTGTGCTGCAGGTGGCGGAGCGCAGCAGCGGGACAGGAGGCTGAGAGGCGCTTACGTGGCTTTCGCCTACATCACTGCGCCCTTGCGCTCCCGTTTCCCAGCGAGCTGCGAGCTGCTGCTGGTTTCTCAGAGCTCCCGACTCCCACACGCTGGCAGAAGGATTTGGGGCTCAGAGGGAGGTCCGGCCACGCTGCCCAAGCCCTGTGCGCACGGTGGGGACGAGCGGTGCTCGGAAGCAGAAGACGACCCATCACGGACCCCAAACCCCAGAGTGGCCTGCAGTGATTTCCAGCAGTGTCTGTGGCAGGGGCTCTGCCTACGGCACGGGTTTTGGGGATGCTTCAGGCTCCTGGGTGGTTTGGGCAGGGGTAACCTTTGCTCTGCCAGAGAAGGAGTGGGGCAGACCCTTGGGTGCTGATGTGGGGTGCTGCACCCTGCAGCAGAGACCCCCAGCCATGGGGTGAGCCGGGCTGACATCTGGGACCCCACACCGGTGGGACCCCCTCTATCACCTCTGCAGTGCTTTGCATCCGTGCTCTTGGTGTGGCCAGAGTTTCCCGGACTGCCCTGCAGTGCTGGTCCTGGTCGGGGTGCTGGGTGGCCCTGGAGGCGGTGGCTCTGCTCCCTCTCCAGGCTGGCTCCTGTGTCCCACTATTTTTGAGAAGCGGCTGGCAGGAGCGCTTGTACTCCTTCCTTTCAATCTGTTGTTTCCAGGTTCAGTGAGTAATTCCTGATGAGCTGTAATTTCTAAAATTAAATCCGTAAGATTACAAACAAGAGGCCTGAATTAATATTCCTGCAGCGTGTGGCATGTTAACTCCTTCTGGGATGTCTCCCCTGCAAGCCTGGTCCTCCTGCTGCTGGGACCAGTGCGGCCGTGGCCAGTGAGAGCCCCAAGGACCCTCTTGGTTCAGACCTGGACCCAGCTGCAGATGAATGTGTTGCTCTGGACCACAGCTGCTCTCCACGCTGATCTCATCTTTGAAAATACTTTATTTAGGTCAGATTTTTTTTTTCCAGGCAGATCTTCTGCCAGTCTTTTCTTAATCTGAGCCATCTAATTGGGGGCCCTTAATTTGGCTGAACATGCTGTTAGCCTTATTGAAGCAGCTCCAGCCTCGTGGCTTGATTTTTTCTTCTCCCTTTTTGCAGCGGATTGATTTTCCTGCCAATGTGAGCTCTCCCCACTGAAGTTCCCATTGCTGCAAAGTTCAGGCTCTTCTTTGTTCTAATTATCGCTGTCTCCACACAAAGCGAATGAGGCAAATGCTCTGGTCTATTTTAAGGTGTAACCGAGATGATAATCCTGCACAGCTGGGAAGGCTGCAGGAGGCTTCTGCTCAGAGGATCATCTTCCCTTGCCCAGAATCAAAGGAGCAGCTAGACTTTGGGAACACCCAGGGGAAGGCTGTGTCTACCTGGCCAGGCTGTCCTCAGCAGGGAGCAGCATCGTTGTCCCCCGGCAGAGGTCGGAGCTGCTTCCTTTTCCCTGTGGAAAAACTGGGACCTGGGGATGCTCCTTGTCCCCCTGTGTAACAGGAGCAGAAGATTAGGGAGAGGAGTCCTTGCATGGGCTGCTCCGTGGGCGCTGTCATCCCAGGCTGGAGAGCAGCGTTCCAGCAATGAGACCTCTTGTTGCCCTTGTTTGGTTATTCCTAATTCTCTGGTTAAGTCCCCAGAGAATTTTGGTTTTTTCCTCTTACCAGCTTGCCAACAATTGCTGCTTCCCATAATAACATCAGGGAGCAGGAGCAACGCAAACTCTGCTGCCCTAACTCCAGGTGAGGCACCGGCGTGTTGTCCTTGGAGCTGGCCATGCCCAAGCAAGGGGAGATGTGCCACTCTCCCTCCACCCACTCCAACTCTTAGCCCTGACTCCCTAAATCATACCAGCCCCATCGCCAGTGAAACGCTCGGGGAGCAAACAGCCCACGGAGCCTGCAAGCAGCGAGCCACGGCACTGACACGGTGGCCGTGTCCTTAGCTCCGGATGGATGGGATGCTGCTCTGGGGAAGGAAAAATAAAAGGGGATTTGGCACCTCAGCTATTGATGCTGTTGTGTGTTGGGAGTCGGAAATAGAGCCCGAAAGGACGGGGTGACTCGTGTACCTGTGTGGCTGGGAAACGGTGATGCTGTGTGTGCTGAGTGGGACGAGTTCCGTGCTGGGAGCTCCGAGCTGCTCCGCAGGGGTGGGAGATTTGGGGCTGGGAGACTCGTGAGGCATCTCGGTGTGGGGTGCTTGTGCGTGGAGGCTGGGAAACAGGGGTGCCAGATGCTGGAAATACCCCAAACACCACGACAGCCTGTGTGCACCCAAAAAGCATCTCCAGGGCTCAGCCAGACCCTAAGCTAGCGCGACGCCATCCCCATTGAGTTTGGTTTTCTCGCCTGGGCTAGGCAAGCTTCGCATGAAACAGCAAAGATAAAATTCAGTCCTGCCTAATTGCTCAGGATTTTCTCTTCCGAAATGACCTAAGCAGAGGGCCATGCAATTTTGGGGGAAGAGCAGCAAAACTGGGAGCAAGTTGCAGCCGGGTTTGATTTGAGCTGGGGGCGTATGAAGTTGTGGAGCCCACTCTGAGCCCAATGGCATTTTTCAAGTGAAATGCTCCTTTACTGCTAAGATTCGACTATTGACGAAAAGGCTATTTTTTGAGAAGGTTCTTGCTGACAAAATATTTGAAAGCGTTTTAAAATAGTTTGCATGGAAACATGGAAAAGCTTAGGCTGGAAGGAGCTGTGGAGATCATCTGTTCTGCCTCCCTCTCCCCAAAAAAGCAAAGCCAACCTGAGCTAGATCCAGCTTTGAATTTATACCTTATTTTTACATTTTTCAGTAAAAATCTGATTTTTTTTTTCATCTTGAAGCAACCTTCAAAATCTCTGTCAAAACAGTTTCAGTTAAACTTCTATTGACTGAGCAGGTTGGTGTGAAAAGTATTTCAAAATAAAATGTTTAGTGACCTTGTCTGGATTCCTTTTAGCAATTTTTATTTGATTTTGTTCTTTCTATCTGACTTAGAGCAGGAAAATATTCTAAAATCTTCAGATCCGGAGGTGAGAATGAGCCGTGGATGAGACCCTTCTACCTCCCACTCCTACCCGGGATGCTTTTGCAGCCGTAGGGCAGCGACTGGCTGGGACGGCGGCACAAGTGGCGGCGGGTTTTGCAGATCTGCGGCAGACGCAGCAGCGGGGTGATGGCAGGAGCATCGCCATGGGCTCAGCTCCCCCCCCCGGCCCCGGCCGGCCCCAGGCAGCGATGGGGTTCGGGTCGGCTGTGCCTTGCCCCGGTCCCTCTGCAGAGCGTCGCAGCGGGGCACCGGGCCCTCGCAATGCCGCTCGCCGTTCCGCAGCTCCCGCGAGGTTCTTGCGCCCTGGCTGGTAATCTCTGCTTTGATTAAAAATGAAAGGAAGAGTTTAAAACCTTCTCACTATGGAGGGGGAGAATGGGACTTCTAAAGGGGAAAAAGACCAGTACGTGCATAAAAAGGATCTGTGTTTTATTACTCTCATTTTGTTTTTTTTTTTTCCTGTTACTAATCTCATTATGCTTAGGAGTATAAATTTAGGTTGGCACAAATCTGTATTGCTAAAATATTTTACCTTAAGTTCTTAGAAGCTCTCTCCATCTGTGGGGATAATACTAAGTATTAATTAACTAGCTAATCCTATGCAGTGCTTGGAAAACATAAAACACGACATAGAAGCAAGTCCAAAGTGCGATTCCAACCTAATAAAAGCAAACCTGTCCTTTTTTCAGAGGAGAAGGCTTTGGGATTTCTTTTTTTTCGTTGAGAACAGCACTCAGCTTGCTTCAAATATCTGCTTGAAGCTGCAAATCACTTTTTAAATCAGAAAGAGTGAAGCAGAGTGAGACTGAAAGGTGGCCAGGCAGCTATAAGCACACTGCTGGGTGCTTCTGCCCGAGTCAGCCCAGCAGCTATTCCTCCGTTCCCCTGTCCCTGCCATGGCAGCGCGTGTGCAGGGCTGGGGAGCTGAGCTGCGTGCTGGTACGTGCGCCCGGGACCGGGCACGGATGGTTTTTTTGCTCCGAGTCCACTCCCCCTAACCTGCGTGGCTGTTCCTAGCTCCTCATCTTGGCACGCTGCAATCATAAACCCCTCAGATTTAGCAAGGAACCTGCTTCCTCTGCCATCCGAGGGAGTTTGTCTTTGCAACGCGGCGAAGCCCCTGGAAGGAGGGCTGCGGCATTAGGATTCCGGCCGTGTCTGAGGCGGCGCAGGAGCGAGCGCACATAAATAAGGAGCTGGGCTCTGTATTGACAGGCTGGCAGCCTCCCTGCTGCATGTCACCGCCTCGGCGTCCTCTGCCACGTCCCGAGGCTGGCAGGCGTACATATTTCAGTGCTGTGGGGCAGGGTGCGTAGTGTAGAGAAAATGAGTCCGGGGGCAGCCCTGACGCCCCGGTGGAGGTGAGGAAGGGTGAGGTTGGGGATGGGGTAGGGCTCTGCGGGGACAGGGCAGCCCTTGCTCGAGCAGGAGGCTGGATTTCCGTTGCTTTGCATGCCGGGGGATGGCTGGGGATCTGGAGAGCATTTAGGGGCGTCTGGAAAAATTGTGGGGGGTTTGCCCCTATGTCCCATGGGTGTTTTGGAAGGTCCTGCCTCTAGTGTGTGCACAGACTCTGCAGACGCCTGGCTCTGCTCGCCTCCAGACAAAGCCAGGTGAACCGACTATCTTCTAATATTGTCTCAAAGTGCTTGACGTGAGCAGGTTTGTTGCGTTCGTGCTACATATTCACAACTGCTGATCTGGTCCTTCCCTTCTCCCCCCGTGCAAAAGGGCTCAGTAAGGTGGGGTGGGTGCGACCAGGGCCAGCGCTGGTGCCCTGGATCCCCTCAACCTTGGCTCCGTGTGTCAGAGCTGCAAAAGGAACCTCTGCAAAATCTCATATTAATTGGCGTGGGGTAATTGAGCTCCAGGTTGCTGACGAATTCTGTCTTTGTGCGCCAGCGCGTGCGGCCCGAGCCCGGAGCTCGCCGAGGCAGCAGCTGCCGGGATGAGGCCGGGTGGGAGCTGCAGCCGTGTCACCGCGCTCCGGGGGGGTTGTTATCACGTTGGCGCAGGTGTGGAATATGAATCCGCTTCCTCTTGTGTTTTCAAAAGTGTTTATGCCGAGCCATCCATTAGGAGATGACAAGATCTCCGGCTGCACTCTGCAAGGGGATGAAGTCAGGGTGAAGGGTTGGATGTGGCGTAGGAAGCTCATCCATGAGGTGGTGGGGTTGGTGTCCTGCAGAGGGGACGGTGCCGGGGGGAGCACAAACCACATCGGATTGTTCTGCAGCCATCCAAATGCTCCTTCTGCCCTTTCTAGGAGCCGTGTTATCTTTGCCACCTTTCTCACAGCAACGCCATGATTCTCCTGTTCTCTGCAGCAGTGAAGGGCAATGGGGTGACCTGGAGCAGAGGCTATGGACCAGCTCTGTCAGGACTGGGGTGCTGCCGGCTCGAGCACCCTTCCCCGCTGCAGGCAGGGGCCAGGTCTGTGTCCTGCGCTCCCCAGGAGGACCTGCACGGTGTTCCTCCGTGTGCACCGTGTTAGTACCGTGCAGTGGGAACTCGATGTCCGCTTTTGTTGTGTTTAGTAGGGATTAAAGAAAGCCAATATACTTCTACTGGGGAAAGAAGGTCCAGAGCTGAGTGGTTACTAAACCTTGGTGCCAGAGCCTGTGTCCGTGCCGTGGACACTTGCGCTGTGCCCACTCACGGCAAGTCCTGGTGAAGCCATCCATGCCTCCAAAGCCATGGCTAACCCAACACCCCCCTCTGAATGGCACGTGGATGTGGTGGCCAGGGGTTGGGATTGTCACAGCCAAGGTAGTGTGCTCCTTTGGTGCTTCCAGCCCACCCGGGCTTTAGTCCCTCGAACACAGACCTGAGCAGCGTGGCTGCCATATCCCCTGTGCATGTGAGATGTCGTGGGTGGCTTCCCAAGGGCTCCTGGGGGCCTGAGCTGTGCTAGCCATCTTGGTGCTGCCCTGGATGGCCACGAGCAGGTCAGGCCTGGGTTGAACCTTCCCTACAGCGAGAGGGGCTCTCCAGGCTGCGGTGCAGAGACGTGGGGAGAGGAAGGAGCCAGTGACTCCGTGCAGAAGCCATAAGCATCTGCCAAAATATCAGGCTGGAGCCTGGATTTTGGCTTGTTCAGGAAGCGATTTGGAGCGGGGATCCTGGCTGAGAAACGGATGCTCTTTGCTC
This sequence comes from Aramus guarauna, assembly GCA_013400195.1. Classification (NCBI taxonomy): domain Eukaryota; kingdom Metazoa; phylum Chordata; class Aves; order Gruiformes; family Aramidae; genus Aramus; species Aramus guarauna. Next base: position 414,576 of record VXBL01007428.1, read on the forward strand.
CATCCCATGCAGCGCAGTGGCTGTTGGACCAGCAACGTGGGTCCTCCTCTGCTGCCCGTAGCCGCTCAAGGCAGCGTTGCAGCCAGCGTCTGTCCCACACGGGAGTGCTGCTGAGATGTAGGCTCTGCAGGTCGACGGAGACGTGAATCTCTCCTGGGAAACAGGAATCTTTCCTGTGTGGGAAACAGCTCAGGAACAGCTGGAGCCACTGCAGAGAAGCCCATGGGCTGTGAGTGGTGGTTTGCTGTCTCAGCCTCATATTCTGGTGATCTTTGCAAAGACAAGTGATTTATTTGTAGGGTGTCACTCATGCCAACAGACTGATTTTAGCTCCTCGCTTTGAGGTGGTGTCAGCCACTGATGTGATGCTTGTCGGCGTGCAAAGCTTGCACCAGGTGAGGGAGCTGCCAGCGCTTGTGCCCCGGGATGCTCTGCACTCCTGGAAAATCTGCACCCTACTTTGTGCTCACGAAGCCTCCCCAGCACCAGTGGGCTCCATGGTCTGGCTCACAAAGCACAGAAACCCTTTGAGCAGGGTTGTGTCTGGATCAGGGCCGGAGCACTGCTGGCGTTTGCCCTTCAGAGAGGCGATGTTTTCTGCAGTTACAGAAGTCGTGAGTGCTGACACCATTCCTGACTTCAAATCAAACTCCCACACTCTCCTACTTTGTGCTCACTGTTTTTCTTCACTGTTTTCAACCCTGTAAAATGCTGAGTGCAAACTAGGGTGCATGGAGTGATAAACCGAGGTTGGGGACGGAGGCGTGATGCAAATGCTGGGATCTAGTGGCCAGCACGACATACGGCAAGCCGGGGTGCCCATCCTCAGCCCCACCTTGTCAGCAGCCTCTGACCAGCTGGTTCATCTCCCTGCACCCCTGTGAAACCATCCGTGGAACCAGCGCAGAGGGATGCTGTGATGTGCAATGGGATCCTGCACCGAGGGTGGACAACTGGAGTGCCAAAACTGGGTGCCCAGTTACCCAGTGTCAGCAAATCCCTGCTTTTCATTGCAAGAACCATCTCTAGAACAACCTGTCTACTACCAGTATTGCTCCATTGGTCCTGAATTGGTGTTAGTATTTGAAAAACTTGCATTCCTCTTGGAGAAACCCAGATAAAAAGAAATATTTTAAATCCAGCCAGGTAGAGCAGTGAGCTGGGGAAGGTGCTCCTCGGTAGCATAAACCAGAGGGTTACGATGCATGAAGTCAATTTTGGCCCTGAACATGGAGAGCAGAAAATTGAAGAGTGTGAGGAATTTAAAAGGGGATCTGAGGCCAAGTGCTGCCTGTGTGCCAGGAGTTATAAAGCAAGGGACTATTTTATACGGTACTGCGAGGAAAGACTCGCTGCCCAGAAAATGCTCCTGATCTTGCTGCAAGCCAGGACCTTGGTTTGCCCCTTGTCCTGGGAGAAAGGCTGGGGCAGGGTCCCCACCCAAACTACCTTGTGCCGGGACCATGTCGTCTTTCCTTCCTGTTTGCCCTTGGTGCTCAGCCTTGGCAAGCGGCATCTGCCTGGAATTCCTCAGCAGAGCTCTGACAGTAGCACAGGATGGTCCTCTACTACCCACCGGGTCCACAGCCACCACATCCAAGCTTAGTCGCTCCTGCAAAGCAACAGGCAAGGTCAATCCCAGCAACGAACGTGCTGGGAAAGCTGCTGCTTCCAACCTTCAACCTGGCTTTAAGCAGTAAATAAACTAATTATGTGGACCTGGAGGCCCCGGAAAGAACAGTGTCCTCCCTGGTGGCTCTACTCAGAGGTATGAGGCATTGCTTCTCAAGGTTGGAAATGCTACCTGAGAAATGCGGTCTCGATCCTAGATGGTCATCAGCAGAACCAGATTTTGGGAGCCCAAACTGGTGCCGTTGCTGCTGGACCATGCTTTTTACTGTCTGCACAGGATCTCTGCGGAAACTGGAATATAGTCCCATATTTTGGTGGTGTGAGATTTTTTCCTTTCATCTCAAATTATCGATCCAAGTAGTAAATATCTGTTCTTCCATCATCTAGAATTGTGGAGCCGCGGAAAGATTATATAATTTTAACTCCCTTGGTGTCGGCAAGGTTTAGGAGGAAGAAATACCAGTGCAAGTGTGCACAGTGCCTGGGAACTGCGGTGGGAAGAGATCGTATCAGCCAAGGGGCCGGGAGATGCAGCCACAGCTCCGGGAAACAAAACAGCTCCAGGAAAGCACTATCTCCTGGAGACGCACGATTAAAACGCTGGTGCATCCTCCCACTGTGCTATAACCTTCAAGCAGGCAGCAGCGTGACCATTTCCAGGGTAGCTCCCATCGCTGGGAGCCCTCCGTGCAGTCTCGTTGCAAGTCGTGGCTCGTGCGGGCGCGTTACGAGTGTTTTAGCTTCACGCTAATCTGATGTGACGTGCCACATCTGTCCTGCTCGCAGCGTAAGCGTGGCCCGTGCTAGACAAGGCAGTGCTAGACCTGCAAGCCCTCCTGGCAGAGACTCACCTCGCACCAGCTGGAGGGACTTTTGTTGCAGGGATTATGCCAGTTCTCTCAGACATAAGCTGGAAGTGCTTTTTTGCTGCTCTAAATGCTTAAGGATTTCTGCCAGTACCGTAATGTCACGTGGAAATCTCCCTCTGCTTCTGCACGCGTACCTGTGATTACTGGACCGGTAAACGATCCTAATGTGGACTTGGCCGAACCTCTCCGGTGGGAAGGATCATTGTGAAATCGGAGTGCGTACTTCCTCAAGGCCCAGTGTAAAGCAACCTTTTTCACCTGCGGGCTGGCTGTGGTAGGAGCACGTCTCATCCTGGCCTTGGAAATACCATCTCCAAGGGTGGCTGGGCAGCCCGTACAAGGCATCGCCTCCCCGCAGCGATACGTCCACCTACTCATGGACCTAGGGGTGTTATGCCGCCCGTCAGCGGTCAAATCCGAAAGCATTTAGTTCCCCAGCTCTGCTCTGAGCTTGGTCCATCTTCATCTCGTAGCTGAGCGCGTTCGGTGCTGCAAAGAGGGCCGAGCATCTCTGAGGGATGGTTCCCCCTCCGCACGGGTTTGCTGCCTGCGTCACATCCCTGGGCCGAGAGGTGTAACGTGGCTGGGGGATCCTGGCCCTTACATGGAGACGGAAAACCTGTACCTTAAACAAGATCCTCGGTCGTGGCCAAACACCAGAAGCAGCCCAAATGGGTGGTGGGCAGTGACCGTGGGCGCTGCACGGGGGTGTAAATGTGTGCGCTGCTTGGGTCAGCTCAGACACGGGTCCAGCTCCCGCCTGCTGGCCTCAAACGCCACCGCTCAGCTCCCTGGGGTTAAACCAGGATACGGCCTGTGTTGTCCACGCTCCCCTGAAGAGGTGCTTCAGATCTGTTTATAGACACCTGTGAAATCCTCGCTCTGCTGAATGGAGTCAAAGACTGAACTCCTGTTGGCTTCAAAGGCAGGAGGATTTCACACTGAGCCTGCATCTCCCATCCCCTCCTCCTCAGATCCTGCTCCTGGACCCTTAGATATCCTTCTCTTTTAACTCTAGATGACTTGTACGGGCTGGAGCTATATTTGGGTTGGAATATGCTGTGTTTGCCCCCTAACATCATTTGATGGGCAATTTTAAGCTGGGTTTTGCATCACTTGTCAAAGGGCTGTGTCATGCGTAGGTGCTGTGTCAGATGTGCTTCCTATAGGGAGCTGCTCTGCGAGCAGATGTGCCTGAAGGCATCTGTGCCCTCATGGGTTTCTTTCCTGGATTTTAGATTTGTTCTGACTTGGAAAAACACCGTATTTCTCTCCCTAGAGAAGCATGGAGTTCTGCCCTGGCCGTGTGGGTGAGAGCCTGGAGAATCTGTTTCAGGGGCAGTCCCAACCCTGCCTGGTTTCCAGATCTAAATCTCCATGGAACCTCCCAGTTTTGTCAAATCACTGAGTTCTACCAGGAAGCTGTTGACCTCTAAATTTTTCTGGCTACTGGCAATGTGTCTAGCCTGTAGGAAAGAACCAAAAATGCATTCTCCTTTCCCCCTTGTGTCCTGCAGACACCTGAGAGCCAGGCAGGGATGCTGGGGTACCTCTCAGGGAATACAGCTTGTTCCTCTGGAATGATTTTGAATTTACATAGTGTCACTTAAATCAGAATCTGAAACACTATCTCTAATTATCATGAAGTTTTTCTCTACCACTTCATATTTTCTCTCAGCTTCACAATATTCTGATAACTGCAGCCTTTTCCCCCTCCCTCTAGCTTTAATTTGCAGCCCATCGCAACGTTGGTTAAGAGAATCAATCTTTAAGGTCATTACCTCAAGCTCTTTCCCAATATGTTCTCCTGTAGTTTGAATAGATTGTGGTGTTCTTCCTTCAGATCTTTATTTTTCTCCTCTGTGGCTGATTGAGACAAATTACCCGGGGGGGCGAGGAACAAGCCTGATGCTGCGTCCTCAGCGCTGAACATCACCGGTGCTGGCTCCAGCGAGCACAAAGCGGCCCTGACGAAGATGTGCCCTCTGAAGCATTGCTTGCTGAAGGTGTTTGGTAAATAACATGGTGGAATTTCTCATTGCGGCTCCACAAGGGAGTTGGTTTTTCCGCCGCTGTGATGCTGAAACCTTAAGGTGGGCCCAGGAAACGCCGAGCCGTGCAGAGCATCCCTCCGCGGGGGCTCGCTGCCCTGGGGTCCTGCTGCCGGCCGGCCTTTGGAGGGACCACCCCTAAACCCTGCCGCTGGGTTTGCACAGGAATTTGCAGCTTTTCCTGCGAAAGCCACCGCGGTGTGTTGAAAAGCAAGCGCTGGGACCCCAGACTCTTGAGCTGGCCCTCCCTGCCCACCCTCTTGCACCCAGGACTTCGGCAAGGGGCTGTCTCCTGCTTCGCCGTGTTCTCGGCTCGCAAGAAGCCAGATGCATCCGTGTCCGTGCAACCGCGTGGTTGAGCTAACCGCTGTGGTGTGACCCCGTTGGCGGAGCAAACCGGGGGCCGTTGCCTGTCATGGGTCAGTTTGACGGACAGGAGCTCTCGGGCTTCCAAACGCGGTGCAGGCGCCGCAGCACGTGGGTCTGACGTGGCATCGGTGCGAGGTGAGGAATGGGCGACGTCAGAAAAATGTGATGCGGCTTTTCATTTCCTCTGCCCTTCAGCGTGTAGCAAGGGCAGTTCAGTGCAATATATAATTATAGCTGCGCAGCGAGCAGGGCTGTATACGGAGAGAATTTTCCCCCCTGCGCGCTGGCTATAAATCACCTCGCGACGCCGAGCGCTACCTGTAAAAGCTGAAGCTTTTCTTTGTGCCTTGGCATCCCCGGTGGGCAGTAATGCTGCACGAGGCTCTGTTGGTATTCAGGCAAACTCTTCAATAATTCCAGATGTCATGTATTGATATTTTATTTTTTTTTAATTTCTAAAGGCTCAGGCTAACTGGTTTGGCCCAAAATTTGACTGTACCTTTACCATTCCCGCAAACCTCGCTGCTCTTCACCCCGCAGCGCTCCATCCTGCCCGGCTGTGGGTCACGACGCTGGTGCTGTAGGGGTGATAGTTTTATTTTCTGATGGCAGGGCTGCGGGGCTGAGGCTTGCTGTGGCTTTTTATTACAGCTCTTTGCTTTGTCCCGGGGCTGGGGAGCAGGTGAGGGACGAGCCTGTGGGTCAAGTTAAGCATCCGGTGAAAAACTGTCTGTAACCACAAACAATTACTTTTTTTTTAACGTGTTGGCCTTTCACTGGAGAGATAGAAAAAGAAGGAAAATCAGTTTAAAGACTTGAAACATGAAGTCTCAGACGAAGTATTTATTTTAACACCACCCCCTTATCTCTGTTCCTTTTAAGCAAAGCGAGCCTTTATAACCTTGTTTGGCCACTGTCTAGATGGCTCTAAGGATGGCAATAACTGTCTTTTTGGGGGCGGAAAGGGAAAAAAATTAGGCAATATGTGCTGGAGAAATTGCTGCTGTTCTTCTTCTCGGTGTCTGATCCCGTTTCCCTGAGGACGGAGACCAGGGCGAGGGAAGGAGCGGCGGTGGCTGCCCGCTCTGGCCCGTCCTCGCTGCCTGCGGACCCCGTCCGTCCCCGCTCAGCACCAGCAGCCGCCGCGCTGGGCTCTGCCCCCGGCGCTCCGTCCCCCCGGGAAGGTGCAGGGAGTTTTGGGAAGCAGGGCACAGAAAGCCCTGGGGGTCCCTGGGAGCAGGGGGGGTCCC
>VXBL01007429.1:0-40585 GCA_013400195.1 Aramus guarauna
TCACCTCAGCCTTGGGCCAAGGACTGTACTTGCTGTTAGGGAAGTCAACTTGCAAAGGGATCTCCACGGAGGCTGCTTCAAGCCTTCTGCATTTCCTCATCCCACGTATCCATGACCCCCACCCAGGCCCTTTTCACATGTTCAGCTGTGTAATGTTCTCCTGGCAACACGTGAACTCAAAAGGACATGGTCTGGAGCCTCAGCTGAAGATGTGCATGGGACCCTGTTTCTGTAGGTGGAAAAGATGCTCCTTCAGCCTTATGAAGAGTCGATCAAAAGTGAGATTAAAGTGCTTTAAGATCAGCAAATGTTCCTGACTGAACACAAGGAGAAAGAGAGAAGTCCAACACAGTCCAGTAAAGATGAATGTGTAGGGAGCAGATGTTTCTCTCCTCCATGGGGCTAGGGAGGCATCTATAGAGGCCTCCTCCTGGTTCTTCACATCCCCTGGCTTCTCCTAAATGAGACAGGACAAATCAGGTGTTGAACTCCTTCCGTGGCATTGTGGGGCGGTAGTCAGTATTCCAGCAAGGTCTCCAAGGCTGATTTGGAGATCAAGACATCCTTAATCACCATATTCCTCAGACAGACACCTCTATTTACTTAATCAGCTCCACGGCTTTGAAGCAACTCAGATGGTATCTCCTGTGGACTGTTTACCATTGTGTTGTGCTAGTTCATGGGAGGGATGTTGTGAAGAGTAAGTAGGCAGTTTGGATATTTGTGTATATACATATACATATACATATGCAGCAGCGCTTGGAGAAGGAAATAACGACCAAGACTGTAGTCTTGGTGCTCAAATCTGGGAGGTGAGAGAGTTTCTTTGGTGATGTGGTTGTTCCACTTGCGTCCTCCTAAGAGATCCTTCTCATTCATGTCTTCTCCTTGGAGCATCTGTGGAGGCAGCCTCTAACCAGCCTGCCCGCAAGGCAGAGAGGCAACCGCCCAGGTCTTTGAAACACTTCCCTCTAGTTAAGGTGCTTGGACTCCCAAGGTCTCTTTTATTTTCAGAAACACTGAATAACGTAGAGGTTTTCCTCCAAAGATGCCTGCTCAGTGTGGATGTTTGGACCCCCCCTCTCATGCATAGCACAGTGCCTTGTCAGGCACTGGGAATGTTTTCTTATCCCTTTGGTATGTCATTCATGGCAGGATGATGATTCATTCTTAGGACATGACTTTGGGGTAGAGCTTTGGTTATCTCCAACCCCATCCAGCCGCCCAGCTGGGGTGAGCAGCTCCACTGTGACGCTTCCTCAGTGCATCTCATTGGAGCACCGCAAAACTGAGGTCTGACACGCCAAGGTTCCTCTGAGTGAAGCAGATGAGCTCATACCACAGTTGCCACTGGGTTTGCCCGGTGCTGAGCGCGCGTTCCAGACTCTTGACTCATTTCCCAGGACCGGAGCGCGCAGCCCACTGTCTAACCCCGATTTCCCCAGCGTGCCTGAGGTTAGATGGGGAACAATAGAACGAAGGGACCCTCTGGATTTCCTCTCTTGATATTTTTCTCTGCATTCATATTCATTCTCACTGTTTCTATTTTTACATTGTTTTCTTGTGCAATCTGTGTGGGTATGTGCTGCTATGTTTAATACTTTGCTAGTATCAGATTTTGCTTTCAAGGGCTTTCAAAACAAAACCAATAAAAATCAGATCCTCTCGCAGGAGGTCACTGAGGTGGAACGGCTTCTCCCCAGTTGCTGACATGCTTCGGACTTCTCCCTGCTACCCGTTCAAGCCCATTCCCCCCTGCCAAGAGGCCCTTTTCCCTGTGCCCGGCGGTGAAGATGACGTGTCCTGTCGCAGAGGGTCCGGCGGGTGCTTGTGTGGAGCAGTGCCAGAAGCATCCATCCTTAGTCTGCTGCTCTGGCAGGACTTGTCCTTGTGGGCTGCTTGACTTTGGGAACTCATTGGTCCCTTAACCTGAAAAGGTCTCTTGGTTTTTACCGTCAAGGTTTTGGACCATCACGGCAAATTTGCCTCCAGCTTCTTCCGGACACTGCCGGTTTCCACAGGAGACGTTGGGATGTGCGGTGAAGCACTGAACCGCACCAGCTGGCTGGCCCGAGCAGATAGGAAACCGTTCGCAATCCCAACTGGAAATGTCCCATCAGGAGCCCCCGGGCCCACCGCTCCAGAGCTTCTGTGTCGACCTGGTTGGTCCTGGTGATGTCCTGGCCTGCAGGAATGCACCCTTGGTGCCCAGGTCTCTGGGCGCAGGAGCGCAGAGGTCCCTGGCACTGCCGCGCAGGCGTCGTGGAAGTGGCCGTGCTGTATTCTGAATTTTTCTAAAGTCGGCTTACGTAGGAACTGAGGCTCCCACTGCTCTGTTTTATTTTTATTAGCCAAACTATTTACCCAGCAGAATTGTTTGCAGAAGCAAAGCACGTTGGTCCCCGAATCGTTGAGCTTCCGGTTTCCATCCGCTCTCAGTAGGACGGCGATCATGTGCTAAATCCCAATTAATCATTAAGAAGATATTTGAGGTTTAGCAGCTGTGTTATAAGATACAGTTTTTACTGGTTTCGACCTCAGTTAAATATGTTTTTAATAGTGGATGGTATTTAATTAAACATAAAATAACAGAGGCTTATTAAATCTAGAGAGACCCTTCTTAGCGATGGATATTGAATGTTAAGTAAATACCAGTTGGTCATTAGACGCATATTCAGTGTGGTTTCACAGCTACGTAATGGGCAGGTATCTTATTACCCATCTACTCAGTTTCAATGAATACGCTCTTAATAATCAATTGCCATTCATTTAATATGTAATAATAACTGTCCTATTAGAGCTGAATCGGATCCTTGTCGGAGAAAACGGGGTAACCTGGCGCTCACTGGTTTTCTGAGTGTTTTTGGTTTTGTTTTGCATTGATGGTTCGTTGAGATTAGCTTTTTTCGCGGGTCGGTGAAGATTGGATGACCCTGGGTTGGGTGATGGACAAGCAGGCTTCACATCGTGGTCGTGTCGGGACCTGCCCGAACCACCCCCACCCCCACCGCGGTCAGGGGGGGAGCAGGGTGACGAAGGGGGGATGCCGGCAGCGCTCGGGGCTGAGCAGAGGCGGCTGCGACCATCCCTCCGGGACGCACCGGAGTCTCGCCATGGCAGGGTTGATGGTTGTGGGGTGACTCCGTGAGTCGCGGAGTGTCCTTTGAGCTCTTCTTGGTCTTTCTCTCAGGCAGAAATACATTACGCAGGACTGCAGGGGAGGAGGTGAAGCACTGCCGTGGGGAAATCCTTTCTCATATGGGAGGCGTTAACCTGCAGAACTTGCTGCCACGTTGTATCTTCAAAGCCGGTTCATTAGCTGGTGTCAAAGGAGGATGAGACTCGTTTGTGGATGATATGATCAGAAGGAGTCGCTCAGGGCACAGCAGATGGTTCTAGGGTACGTCCGTGTTCGTGTTTAAGGGCGGACCAGCAGCTGACCCCGTTTCCCAAGCTGTTTCTCGTCTCTCTGCTCCATGAAGTCAGGTTCTGGTCCCCTCTTTCTCCACGGTTTTGTAGCCTGGTTCTGTGTATCAGCTAAGTACTTTCCAGGTCGCAAAGCACATGGCTTGTTGGTGAACAAGGACCCTAAGAGGACTCGAGACGCTCCATCCCAACCTTAAAAAGCAGGTTGTTGCAGCAGCTTGAGTGCAGGAGCCTTTTGTTTGATTTTGAGGTGATGTGTGATTTCTTTTGCGAGGCCCAGCGTGGAGTTGCTGCTTGCACTGGTGAGGCATTACTGCGTGGCAGGAGCTGTTTCGGGGTGGGAAATGAGGGCTTGGGAGGAGCAGGCAGGGAGACCCTGACCAGGGAGAGATGGAGCAACCTGGCTGCTCAGCCGCTGGAGAGGAGCTGGAGGTTTTGGCCCTTGAGAAGGCGGATGGTCCCCTGCCCCAGGACAGAACTCGCTCTGGGAGTTACTGTTTTCCTCCTCCTCCCCCTTCAAAATCCCGTTTTGGATGCAGGCACGCTTTTGGCAGAAGCAATAGGCCGGGGCTATGGATTCGGGGGCAGCGGGGAAGGCATAGGCTTGTGTGCGTGCCACGTGCGTGGCCCGGCCGGGGCGGGAGGTACAGCCAGACCGCGCCGTCCGATGAAGGCCGTACGTTTAAAATGATAAATACAGAGGTGGGAGCTTTTAAACAGCAAGAAAACGGATGCTGCAAAGCGTGTTGCCTCTGCTGCTGCCTGTGATGGAGGTTTGAGGGTTTGATTTCAGGGCTGGTTGGTGGGGGGCACGTCTGTGGAGGGGAAGGCTGGAGCACAGAGCAGTTCTTTTCTGGGACTCTGTGGGTAGTCCTATTAGCCTTCTTACGGTAGCACTTCTTTTTTAATTTCTCAGTGCTGCTGCGTTTCATAGGCCATAACTTTTAATTTCTGCCCTTGTTAACCTGCCCAGCGGTACTGACTCAGTGCTGGAACAATACATGAGACAGTCAGGAGAAGCAGTGATTCATGCTGCCTGGTGGATGGGATGAGCCCGTCTTCTCCGCTCGCTTATTAATTTCTTCTAGTGCGTGAGTCAGGCTCTCCTCGCCCCCGGGCAGGAAAGCGGCCGTGGTGAGTTTTAACCGGGGAGCCGGGAAGGGGAGGCTGACAGGTAAGGGGCTGCTGCTGATGGCCGCCCTGCTCCCCGGCACCGCCAGCTCTGAGTCATCCAGCGCGTGCGGAGGGGACATCGCCGTGCCGGCACCTATTGCATCTCCTGCCAGGTCCTGCAGAGCAGCGCTCCAGGAGATCCCTTCTCTCGCCGGCTCAGGGGTCTCGCTGCCTTCCCGAGGATTGCCTGGGCACGGGGGTGAGGTTTGCAAGCTGGGCTCGTGGCCAGGCCGGCTGTAGGCAGCGCCTGCTCTCCTGCTGCTCGGTCACAGCTTTGGGGGCAGAGGCAGTTCGGCCAGCTTGGCCCCGCATCTCTCTTGGCACGTGGCACAAGGCTGGGACCCCCTTTCCCCACCCCTGGACCTGTCCACCGGCCTGCCGGCGTGTCCCGACCCCCATCTTCTTGGCCAGCACTCGCACCCGTGTTACCTGCGTACTTCAGGGCTTGGCAGAAGCCACGGGAGCGGTAGGACAGAACTGAGACCGAGCGGGTTCATCACATCCGCAGCAGCGGTTACAGAGCGGGCAAAGACTGCCCGGCAGCTTTGTGTCCTGGCAGGATCCAGGCCGGGGTCGCTGCAGGGTCCCCCGGGACAACCCCAATTACGGCGTTGCCCGTTAACGGCAGCGACGGGCCCATGGAAGCAGCTGGGCTCCAGTTTTGCAGCAGGTGAAGCCGTGAGCGCGAAGCGGGGGGCACTCGCGTTGCTGCCTGCGGCCGGGCTCTGAGCAGGCGGGCAGCGAGGGGGCTGCTAGAAATGCACCTGGGATTGTGGAGACGGGAAAAGCCAACGCTTCCCCGAACTCGCAGACCTAAGAGCAGTAAGAGGAACGGCAGGAGAGCAGTTTGTGAAGTCCTGGTTGGCATGGATGGAGCTGCCCGGGACGCATTTGTTTCGACCTCGGAGGATGCATGTTGAAAATAACCCCACGCTGCCCGCGCTGTGCCAGGAGCCGCCGCTCCCGGCGTCCTGGCTGCCTTCGGGCCGTGGGAAGGACGGGGACTGAGGGCATGGCTGTGGCAGGAGGGTTGCGGTGGACCGGTTCCCAATCTCAGCTGGACCATGGCGGTGTGCCTGGGCCAGGCTGAGTGAAGGGGTCCTTGGGCCACGGGGCTCCTGAGGAGCGTTGGTGATGCCGGTCCTGGGGGTTTGGCACCTTCCTCGGCTTTGGCAGCACTGCAAGGGGAGATGCAAGCAAAGGCGTCGGGATGGATTTCTCCCGTCTGGCTGGCACCGTTCTGGCAGAGAAATCTCTTCCAAAAGGATTTCCGAGATGTCGTGTTGTCTGGCCTTGATGTTGGGGTCCTGTGCGGACCCTGGGAGGATGCAGAGGTCTGTGCCGGACTCTCCCTGCCTGAAACCAGGGCGAATTGATTCCCTTCCATGGGCGAGGAGCTGCTCGGTCACCAGGTTGTCCACGCAGCCAAGAAATTTCCTTGCTTGCAGTCACCCTGGCTGTTGAGTCGCCCTCCCCCATCCGGAGGGTGGGTGCCAGGGCTGCCGTACCCCTGCCTGCATCCGGCCGCCGGGGTGGGCCGGGGGCTCCTCCCCGGGCAGCGTCGCATCGCAAGCCCCGGGCGAGGGGCATCGCAGCCTGACCCCGCGGGGGTTCGCTCCGTCTTCCTCTCGTTTTGTTCTCTACCCTCCGCAAACAGCCCTGAGTCTACCCGGCCGCCTTGGCAGGCCTCCGCGCGCGTCCTCCACCCCCGGCCAACCCAGCCATAAAACCCTCTAATCCAAACAGGCTGGGGCAGAGCAGCACCGCTGCCATCGGGACGAGTCTCTGTGTGTGGTTTCCATTTATTGCAGATTTATTTCCTCCGGGTCGCCGTCTCTGTTGTTGCTCGCTCCTTGGGAGCTTCTTGGGAGCATCCAGCATTTACCTTCTTGCAGAAAGGGGCTTGGGGGGACTGTAACTTCATTGTATGTGTCAATTAGGAAAACACCCTCAGGAATTTCCTTTCTGATGCTGCCTGGCTCTACAATAACCTCTGTCTCCGTGTCCGCCGGCTCCCCAGAGCCCGTCCCGCCAATGCAAACCGAAAGGGAGCTGGGAGCAGGCTCAGCTCTGCAGACTGCTCGAGCTTCTGTTCCAGCTCCCTCCGAGCACGGAGCCCCACGTCGTTTCCACTTCTCCCGCGCTTCTCGCTCCCGCTCTGGGCGCTGGAGCTTGGAGTTGTTTTAGAAACCGCTGCAACTCCGGCATGACGTCACCGCAATTTTGTAGTATCTCTGTCTCCATCCTAGTTAGGCACTTCCTGCTCTCTGGCTCTCGCTCTGGCTCGTTTGGCGTGTCTACGCTCTTTCTTCTCCTCCACAATTCCCCAGGGATTTCTTTTCAACTTTTTTTTTTTTTTTCCCCCCTTCCTACATCTCTTACACAGCAGCTTTTTCTTCCCTATTTCTTCTTTCTTGACTATCCTCTTTTCCCCTCCTCTCCAAAAAAGGGCCCTTTTGCCCCCAAACTGACTTTCCCAATTCATTTTTGTATGCCCACTCTGCTGCTCCAGGAATCCCAAGGTGCTGGGATGCTCCCAGCCGGCTGGTTCCCGAGGGCAGGGGACAGGCAGGGGCTGCGGGCAGGGGTGACCCTCAGCCGCAGGCAGCGCTGCCAGCGTGGCCGCGTGCGTGGGTGCGAGGCGGTGACAGTCGGGCAGGGTCCCGCTCCGGGGAGGATGTTTTCCGCTGCCCCGCTCTGTGCCGGCAGCAGAGCTCAGCCTGCACCTTCCCTCTCCTGCCCCAGCTCTTCTCCCACCGTCTCATCTTAGCCCAGCTTTTCCTGCGCAGCAAATCTTTTGCCTCATCCTGCCGAGCCCTCCGTGCTCACATCCCCAGCCAAGCCCCCTTGTGCTCCGACATCCCTGTCTTCACCCCTCCTGCTCCGGCAGCACCCATCCTGCTCCCCCTGCCCGCACCCGCATCCCTGTGCCAGCCCAGCGCTCTGTCCCGCCCCACGACCAGCCTGCAAGGACCAGCACCGCTCTCTCCTGCCCAGGCTGGGGGAGGAGTATATGCAAGGTTTAATCATGACTCTCTAGTGAATGTTTGCTGAGCGTGAACAAAATATGATTTATTTCTTTAATTTCTTCCCTCGCTTCAATGCTGTCTGATTGCAGGCAGACCTCCCCGGGGCTGCTGAAGGCATGCCTTGCCTTCCTCCTGCTGCCCGCGCGTCCCGAGCCCTGGCCAAAGCAACGAGGTGCTGTGCTTCCCATGGGAGCCGTCCTAGAAACTGCGCTTTTCAACAAAACGTACAAAATATATTACGTATATATGTGTATGTATGTGTGCGTGTATATACATGGGACCTCCCAGTGCCCGGCAGCAGCTGGCTAGTGCCGTAGGGTGGGGAAACTGAGGCACGTGGTTGAGCGCCGGGAGGGTCGTGTGGTCACACCGCTGTCGCAAGACTCAGACTATTCGTTTCCCACCCTTGGCTGTGCTTGTGCCCTGCCAGGTCATTTAAGCCCCGGAGCAACTTTTTAATGTTATTTCGTTAAAATTGGTTTCGGGCAGTGACTGTCTCGTAACGTGTGACTACACGGTCACGGTGGGGAAGCCCCAGCAAAGGTCGGAGGCTTTAATACAAACTCCTGTTAAGATTTTGGCCGTTGCTGGGGTGAAATGGGGTCTGGACGCAGGAGCCTCTTTATCTCAGTTCAGTTGGTTCTTCCTCTGGCTTTCATCTCCTCTCCCTGCACAAAGATGCATGCGCATATTTATTTCAAAGCGACTCTCTCCATCAGTGGACGGTGCTTGGTGGACACCCGTGGTCAGTGATATTTGGGTGCTTCTTCATTTGCCACAAGCTTACGCCGGACCAGAGGCTCCTGCATCCTCCCTGAGGTGCCTGCAGTCCGTCGGCCTCGTGTCCCCAAAATAAACGGGCAGGACAGCAGCGAGTGACCTGGGAACTCCTCGCAGTGCTGCTCCGAGCGGCGGGCGGGCAGGATTGGGGCCACTGGCTCGGCGGGGGGTTTGTGGGGGCTTGTATGGGACGGACTGGGAACTGGGAAACACGGGCCCCTGTTGAGGGCACAAACTCGTGTAAACTCGTCATCCCCTGGACGAGCAGTTTCTACCACGAGCCTGGTTTTTGTTGTCCGCTGGAGCTGGGAATTCCCAGCTTCGCCCTTTGCCCGGGGTTCCTGGGCTTTCGTGGCGATCAAGCCCGAGAGGTCAGAGGTGGAGCAGTGCTGGTGTGTCGTCGTCCCCCCCCGTGGCGTCAAACATGTCCCCCACTGCCGCCAGCCCCCTGCGCCCCAGGCTGCGCCTCTCTGGGACGCGGCCGTACCCCGAGCTCGGGGGTACGAGGCTTCTCCTGCAGCCGCCGGCCGGGGCCGTGCCCCGCGCTGCCCGTGCCAGGGCCCCAGCACCCGCATCTTGCCACGGCCAGGCAGCAGGCGCGTCCCTGCCAAATACTGTCCTGCGGGTTCCAGAATCCCACCAGTAACCGTGGGGGTGTAGCGTTAAAGGACCGGTTTATCTTTGCAAACGCAGGGCTGGTGCAAGCCCTGGGATGTTTCCAGCTGTTACTCCGCTTTTGGGGCGGCCGCCCCGGCCCCGCAGCCCCGGCCTTGCTGGGAAGGAGCCGGTGGGGCTGGGGACTGGGGCCGCTGGGCTGACGCGGGGTCCCGGGGGGAATACTCCTACCCTCGTTTTTTAGGGACGGGCCAAGGTCATTTTGCTGCTCCCCACCTGGCTGTTTCGCATCGCCACGCTGCCGGTGCGTGCGGGATGCTCTTCTCCAGGCAGGAGGAAGCCGGGGCAGATAAACCTGGCTCTGCGCAGAGCCATTTCCATGGAAGCTGCCTCAGGGCCTGTCATCGCCACCCACCCTGGGACGGCCGAGGAGGCCTGTAATTGTGGGGAGAGGCTGCAGGCGGCTGGATAGGAATCTCGGACAGGCTGCGGGGAGAGCGCGGCCGCCCCGGGAGGGAGGGGAGGAGGATGAGAAGGAGAAGGAAGAAGAGGAGGAGGAGAAGGAAGAAGCAAGGGCCCCTGTGCAGCTCTGAGTGTTACGGAGATGGTGAGTGATTTAATGCCAGAACTAGGGGGGGTACCAAAGAGATTTGGTAAAAAGCTAAAATGAATTCAAGGCAGCTATTTTTTTCACTTGGTTCATGAAGATGATGTGGTTCTGGCCGTGATGAAGGCCAGAAGGGTAGATGGGCTCAGCGAGCAGCTTGGGGGGCTGCTGGCCTGTGCGGTGTGGAGGTGACCGGTGTCCAGATCCCTGTGTGCCGGAGGATGTGCCGGAGGAGGGACCGTGCCGCAGGAGGGACCGTGCCGCAGGAGGGATGGCTCCATCGGGCAGCTGGCCCCGAGCCGTCGTGGCTCCCCGCTCCGAGCAGCCGCTGCTAGGCGAGCTGTTGGTTTGGTGCAGTACGTAACGCCAGGTCTGAAGGCTTCCCCGTGCCCGCTGATCCAGGGGTGGGCGGGAGCCGGCGGGATGGGGTGAGCCCCAGGACACGGGCAGGAGCCGCAGGGTGGGGACCAGGGAGTAGGTGCGACGAGGAAGGGCCGTGGGTGGCGGGAGGAGGAGCGGCGGAGCCCTGCCCAGCCCTAAAAGCCCCAGCAGCCTGGAGAGATGTGCGGTTTGCACGCAGCATGTGTCACCCACCGCCCCAGCGGCCGCTGCGTTTCGGCACGGTCCTTCCAATATGCGTCACCTGCCACGGGAGGATGCCCTGCGTGAACGTAAGTCGCTTTTTCGGGTGCTTCTGGCCTTGCGTGCGGATGCTGGGCTTGGCTGCCCTCCCGCGCAGCGGCCCGGCTCGGTTGAAGTCGGCGGGAGTTTTGCTGGAGACGGAGTGGAGTCAGCACAACACCTTTCTCCCCGGTCTCCGTGTGAGGACTGTCACCGCGCTGTCCCGCAAGTGACAGCAACGCTGCCATGAAGGTCCGTCGTACCGGGGCTGGGGCCTCTCTGGGCACCTTTATCACCCGACCGCCCCGAAGGGGTTTCTGAGGACGGTTCCATCAGGTGTTCACACCGGTCCGCAGGTCCCGACGATGGCGGAGAGGGGACTGGGCGGGTTTTGAAAGGGGCCAGACAACAGCGGGGTGTGCCGAGTCTCACGCTGTGCGGCAGAGGGGAGTTTGATTTCTAGTTCCGTAGCACGGCATCTGGGCGAAGCTTATTTGGCAGATTTGCAAAAGAGGGATGCTGGAGCTGAGAGGCTCTGCAGAGCCCTGGGTTTGACCTACTGCAAGAAATCATTATATATTTATAAAACAAGATGCGGGTATGACATTGCCTGTGTTCTTTACAAGGATTTACCGAGGCTGTGTCATGTCTTAGACATCTGTTTTGCTCTCAGTTCCCTGAAGCGGGTGTTTCAGATGAAGTCGGATGCGATCTCGGAGGCGGTGCGTGTGGTTAGAGCTCTGCTGGGCAGCAGCTTTCCAGGTCGACGGGGTGAAATCTCCTCCACCCGCAGGCTGCAGATGCTCAGCAGTGGTGGGGGTACCCGGGGACCCCGCAGTGCCCCAGGCTCCGCAGCCTCAGCCCGCGGTGGGGGGCCGTAGGGCTGCGGCTCCGCGGGGCGCTGGGGATGCCTGCCCCCGCATTCGTCGTGCACGGCTGCCACCGCCTTGGGATTTCGTGGCGCCTTACGTGGTGCTGTACGTCAGTCCTGCCCGGCTCTGGGTCTGGTCCTTGCAAACGCCGTTTTCTGGAGGCCCAAAAAGGAGAAGACAAATGAAAAGGCTGTCGCCATGACAGCTGCTGGGCATATCTCCCCCCTCCCTGCATGGCGGTTGGGATCGCTGGGTCCTGCGTCGAGCTGCTGCCCCATCGCCTGGGCGTGCTGGTCCCCGCAGCCCGGGCAGGGAGGTGCTGCCCTGTCCCTGCTGCGCGGGGGGGCTGTGCGGGAGTCACAGGTATTTGAGCCGTACATCAAATTCCAAAGAAATTCGGAAGAGCTTCCAAGCACCGAAGGGTTCATCCGTTTTTGTTGCCGGTCTCACATCTCTGGGTGAAGCTCACACGTGCCATTGCGTTGCATCCAGAACGGGGTGGAAGGTGGATGCTCCCTCGTTTGTGCTCTTTTATTCTCTGTGCTGACAGCAATAATGCCAATAAAACAAATTTTTGTTTTCTGCGTTCATTTGATCTGCTGCAATAACAGCATGTGGAGCTCGTACAGCCCTCCACCTCCCCAGAGCGCTGCGTGAATGTGACGTGCGTCTTCTTGCGACCAGTAAATAGCATTTGGGGAGTGAAACGAAAAAGAGAAAGGTTAGTTTGTTATTCTTTGTGATATATGAAAGAGCTGTCAGCTCCATCCGGAAATCATGAATCCCCGGGTATTCCTGGGACAGGGCGAAGGAATGCATCCTGCAGTATTTTTTCACTTGGAACAACCATTTGGCTCTTCTGGGTCTGAAAAGTTTAACTTTGGTTGAGTAGCAAATGAATGCCGTCTCTTAGTCACTGTCTGGCCTGGATGGAAACACTGAGCTGCCCTGGTTTATCTGTGCATCCTTCCCCACGGCTTGGCCAGGGCTCGCCGCTGGCTGCCTGCGGTGCCGCTCGCCTGCTGCAGCGCCGGTGATGCCCACGGTGCCGACCGGCGCGGGGGAAGGTCGGCCGTGGTGCTGCTGGTCCTCAGCGCGGTCTCAGCGTACGAGCGGAGGTGGTTTCGGGAAGGTTATGATTTTATATTTTTTAGAATTATTTTTATTAGGTGGGTAGAGCTGGGGAAAATAAGCAATTCCTTCTTCAGGCTTCTGCTTCGGACCGGTGGCGAGGGGGCTCTGCGCCCCGGCACTTGGCTGGATGAAAAACCGCAGGTTGATCGGATAAAAGATGAGCTCTTGCCCATGTCCCCATCTCCTCCCCTCCCGCCGTTGGCAGGGTATCCGCAGGACTGGCAGGAGACACGTGGAGGTGCTGGGCGCTCCCCGCGTCTCTGAGCGCCCGTTACTTCCGAACTGGAAAAGGGACTTGGGAAGATCCCTGCTGATCTTTATGTATCGTTTGTTTAGTTTAAGCGAGGAACTGGCTCCTGGTGTGGTTTCAAATCTCGGGAGCGGGCGGTCAGACCGTGGGATCGCATCCTCCTTCCCGGCGTGCCGCATGGCCCGCGCCTCGCCGCAGCGCCTGATCCTGCGCCAGCTGTAACGGGCAACAGCATCCCGGTTTCTGATGATGCGTCTGCGGGGACCTGTGGAACGGGAGGATTTTATCCCCCTCGGATGCAGTGAGGGGTAAGGGGGAGCTCGGGGACGCCGCTGCACGGGGGGAAGCTGGTACCTGCGTGGTTGGGTGCTGCACACCAGCACCCACATCCCCCCCGGGCCGGGGCCGGGGGTCCTCCACGTGGCTCCAGCCCTCGCAGCCCTGCGGAGCTGCCCCGCCACCAGCCCCGCTCTTCCACTGCTCGGGACAGCCCGAGCGAGACGGGCTGGA
This sequence comes from Aramus guarauna, assembly GCA_013400195.1. NCBI lineage: Eukaryota > Metazoa > Chordata > Aves > Gruiformes > Aramidae > Aramus > Aramus guarauna. The sequence continues at coordinate 13,018 of VXBL01007429.1, forward strand.
AAGCCGATCAGAAGCAAAGTTAATTTAAAAAACCCCGACAAAAACCTGTTTTTCTAGTGCTGGCCAAGAAACGTGACGCTGAACAAATAGTAGAAAATAAAACAAAAATTGAAATTCGCACTGGATCGAGAAACAGCCTTTTAATTTGCAGAATCTATGATGTCTGCGTGCAGAAATCTTAATTTCAGATCCGGTCTTTCGATGCAAATGTCACTTTAAATAGATATTCCTGCGCGCACGTTCTGGTGCCTTTTGCCATGTCGTTAATGAATTGCTTGTTCTGTGAGTACATTCTTGTCTCATTTTGTATCCCCATACATTAAATTGATAGTTTGGGGGATTATTACTCGTTCCAAGATTACATGGGTGGAGTCCCCTTTATATGGCCATGCTGGTATGTAGTGAATTTGAATTGGCGCAGCAGAAAACTTGAAAATTTGGAACAGATAACTGTCTCCTATCTTTATATGGGAACATCAGAGTTTCTAGCTTTATTCTGGGGTTCTTGCCATTCCAAATATAATTTATTCTTTTATATAACTGTTTTCATATGATCCACTCTGAAGAGCGGATAATGGTTTGGGGAGGAATATAATCATTTTTTTCCCCCTCCAAGGCTGTCTTCCCAATTAATGAGATTGAGAACACGTTCCAAAAATCTATTTTTCCCCTCCGGGCTTTTTCTAATGTACTCAATTTATTCTGTAGTGTGTCTTACGCTTCCTTTGGGGAGTCTGATGCCTAAATACATCGTGGTGGTTGGCGGGCCGGTTGGGGTGCTGATGCGGTCTCTCGGGCGCCCACCAGATCCCCGGCCCGGCCCCTTCCTGCAAAGTCCCCCCCCGGCCGAATGTGCTGACCTGAACCTCGCTGCCGGCTGGGGATGGCTTTAGGGGGGCAGCTGCTTGTTTTGGGGGGTGGAGGGGCATCCTCGTCCCCCTTCCTCGTTTGGCTGTCCTGGAGTGACCCGGTGCCTCCTTCCCGCATCCTCGGCATGGCGAGGAGAGGATGTTCCTAGAGAAGCGTGCGCAGCTCAGGGGGTTTTCCTACTTAAAGCCTCGCCTGTAATGTACATAGATAACGGTTGTGTACGTTTTTCTCTGCTTAAACAGTTTTTTGGGTGCATAAATTTCTTACAAAGCCGCCCCAGTAAGCAGCCCCAGCTGTCTGCCCCCCTCTGCCCTCCGTGGCTGGCGGCGTTGCCTTCTGCAGACGCTCCTTTTCCAGCTTTCTCTGGCGGTGCCACGGGATGCAAATCCAGCCTGAACCCCCGCCTGTGCTGAGCCGTTCCCGCAGGGGCTCCGGTACCCCGGGGGCTGTTCTCCCGCCGGCTTTCGCGGCACCTGGGCTCTCCCGGGGCACCTTCTGCTCCCCCAGCTCTCCGGAACGCGGTTGTGTGCCCGGGGCCGTGAGCTGCCAGCCACCGCAGGCGTCAGGCGAGGAGGATGAGGCTGAAGAGCGGGGCTGGTGTCCCTGGGGTCTGCAGAGGGACAAGGGCTGCGTGACGGCAAGGACCAGAGGAGACGGATGTTAGTGTCTGCTCCCAAAAGCCTGTAGCGTATTCATTTTGGGGAACCTTACAGCTCCAAAGTGGCTTGGCTGATACGCTTCAAGCCCTGTTTTTAAAAGAACTGCTTTTGGTTTGAGACTAGATGTGAATTTTTAGGCCTAGAGGTGTTACCGTCTAGGTGGGAAAGGGGGTGCTCAGCATGGACCCTTACGTATCACCCCGGGTGCTGAAGTCATGCCCGCTGTCTTTACGCAGTGGTTTTGCTCCATCAGGCGTCTGTATAAAAATCACCTCCTGCCTCAGGTGTCTCTGCTCCCCCCGAGTCACATCTGCTCCTTTTCCTGACCAAAACCAAGAGCCCGTTGCAGCCTCCCATGCCCCCCGGCCCCCCCAGAGCCCCCAGCTCGCTGGGGACGAGCAGTGCAGGAGCAGGTTTCCTGGTGCCATGGGCCTTGCTGCTGGCCACCAAGGAGGAAGATGAAGATGATGATGAGGCCAGCTGTGAGGAGCATCACAGGTTTGTGATGGGCATGTCGTTCTGCAAGCAGCTCCGCTCTTCCTCCAGGGTTAAAAGAAGTTAAGAGCATATCGTGGTCACGATTGCATCACGCCGTGGTTCACGGGCACGGAGCCGGCTGCCGGCAGTCAGGTTCCCAGGAGCGAGGATTTGTGCTTACGTAGTTTGACTCAGACGTTGTATAACCTTGGGGAGCCACTTTCTGGGCCAGAAGGACGAGAGACCTGCTCTCCCATGGCGTTCCGAGCTCTGGTTGGATGATGTCCTGTGCCAGGGCTGGGTTTTATTCGGTCCCCCGCTGACAGCCCGGGTCATGTTCCTGCAGGTCTTGCGTGCACGGAGGTTATTAATAGCTCATCGGCGGGTGGGTGACCGCCAGGTTGGTCCCACTTGCCGGGGCAGAGGCATTGCTGCCTGCGCGCTGCCTGGGCGGGGGTCTGCGGTGCCCGCGGTCCCCCATGGGCCAGCCAGCCGCGGGCAGTCGGGGTGGGGGACCCCGCTGTGGGGACCGTCACGCTGTGGGGACCGTCACGTTGTGGGGACCGTCACGCTGTGGGGACCGTCACGCTGTGGTCCACTCGCGCCTGGTGGTTTGTCCCTGCCGAGGGGACGAGGCGGCTGGAGGAGAGGGGGACGTACCCACTTGGGACGCATCCTGAGTTTTCAGGCTGGGTGGAGGGGTACCCCCAGAGCCGGTATGGGGCGGGGGGGCCCGCGAGGGCAGAGGGGGAAAGGAAGGGCTGTGCAGAGGTCTGTGCGAGGAGAGGTGGACCAGCTGGCTGGGCAGCAGCAGGACTTCGGATGGGACCAGCCCTGCTCCGGCGGCGCTGGGTGAGGGGTGGGGTGGTGGGTGGCCAGCCTGCTCCCTGCCAAGGCGCTCCGGGGGGGGTCAGGGCGCTCGGACACCACCTCTCCCGCAGACCCTCGCCCTCGTGGTGCCCACCCCGTCCCCGTACGGAGCCCCCGAGCTCCTCAGGCGAATGGTCTTTCCCAGCCCTGCGTCCTCGCGTCCCAGGAGGCTGCAGCTGATGGAGCGGAGCGTGCGACGGGGAGGGCGCCCGCTCCTTGGCTCCCGCGCTATAATTAGCCGGGTTGGCGGGCAGAGCCGCTCGCGGGCCGCCGGACACCCGGCCAGGCTGCGGGGCTGGCGATGCAGCGCGTAAAGTACACGCTGGAGGACGGGGTGTAATTAAGTGCAGGCCCAGGGAGCTGAGAGCTGACTACTCGGCTTCCAGCCTTTTTTCCTGGCTTTTTTTTTATTTTTTTTTTTTTTCTTTCAGTGATGAAATATCTAACCTCACCTATAAACCGGTATAAACATGTAGATGCTGGTGTGCCTATTTAAAAAAAAAATTAAAAAAAAAAATAAATTTGAAAATAGCGAGCAGTGCGCGAATGCAATGTTAAGACCAGGCAGCTGACAGCCCTTTCAATGAGGCAAAAGAAAAAAAAAAAAACAAACCAGGTTCTATCGGCAAGGCGAGCTCCGCCGCGCTGCACCCCCTGCGCGTGCCGCGCTCGGGGCCCGACGCTATAAATAGCAGCGCACTCAGCTCCACATCTCGGCCCTGATTCTGCAAACACTTAAGCCCAAGCACAGCTCTTTCCCGACATGCTTAAAGTTGCAGTAATAGTTTGCAGGCTGTAATCAAGAAAAAGCAGGAAAAAGAAGGGAGTAAATAGAGCGTGAGCAGCAGGCTCGGTGCCGGCCGTCGATGAATGCGCAGCCTGGGCGTCTGCGGCTTCTCCCTTGCGGCTCCCGCACCCTTACCCGCCTAATTAAGGATTTGATTAATGAAAACACGGAGAGAAGGTGCCCGTGCCTGTGTGTGCCTGTCACCCTGGGTGTTGGTGGTGAGCCGGCAGAGTTTACAAGCTCCGGTGGTTCTGCCAGCAATTTGACAAGTTCTTTCACCCGGAGAAGCTCCGATGAGCAGCAAGTGCACGGCTTGGTCTGTGCCAGCCCCCAGCACGGCCGGGGAGGTCCTGCCAGAAAGAGAAACTCTTAAATAAAGAGCCTGTGCGTGCGTGCGTCTGTATATATGCATAAATTAATTTTTACAGGCATGTAGCAGTACAATAGAAGTCGAGAAAAAACGTTTCCTGGATGAGCTCTCGGTAAAGAAATGCTTTGAAGTTGGGCTCTGCCTCAGCGTGGTGGGAGCTGCAAGGGGTTTGCGGGCGAGCGGCCCCCCTTGGCGCGGGGAGCGTGGCCGGGGAAGGGGCTTGGCTGGGGAGAGCAGGGGCGGGGGGCGGCGGGACGGAGCTGCTGCGAGGGAGTGGAAGGCGAGGGAAGGCGCGATGGTGGGGGAACGAAAGCTGAGTGCAAACGGACTCCTTTACTGGGGGTTCGTGGCAGATGCTCGTTAGCAGACGTGCTTTTCCTCCCGTTAGGAAGGCAGGCTCGGGGACGGAGCCGGTCCTCGTTACCCCGGCAGATGAGGAGCCCAATGGCGGTTGCGAGGGTTCGTGCCGCAGCCAACCCGGCTGTGTGCGTTTAACTGGCGAGTGGAAGGGGACCGAGGGAGGAGAGGGGCTGTGCCGGTGCTGCTCGTGGCACGGGCTTGGCTCCGCTCTTCCTTGGTCCCACACGCGCGTGTGCACGGATCTCTGCTCCTCCGTGCAGTGCACCTGCAAGGGTGCACTCCGAGGAGGAGGAGGAGGAGGAGGAAGCAGAATTTAATGATGTTGGGGAGTTTGGCACTGCTCTGGCTTGGCCTGGCCCTCATGAATACATCTCGTCGGCAGGGCCAGGGTGAGCTGCGGAGACGTGCTCCGGAGCGAGGGGCCGGGAAGGGGGCTGCTGTCCAGGAGAGCCCATCTCATCACTTTCCTGGGGTCAGATACAGGTTGGGTGAAGATGAAGGCCATTTTCCAAAGAACCGGGTTTACATTTGCATTTCAGCCCCTAGGGAAACACCGAGGTCTCCCCTCCTGGGTCCCAGATGGGGATGGATGAGCAACCAGAGAAGAGCATTCAGCTTCTGGTAAGCTGAGCCGGCGGCGTGTGGGTGCCCACCTGCTCGCAGGAGAACGTCCTGGCATGGCGAGGTGGTGGCTGGTGCCTGAGCAAGGCTGTGGTGTCAGGATCCGCCGGGCAGGGGAGCCGGGGAAACACGGGACCTCTTCCTGGGTGGGTCCGTGGTGCCTCTGGTGGGCAGAGCTGCTTGGAGGACCCCACCAGCAAGTCCAGCTCCCAGCTGTGGGTCGAGCTGCTCTGCTGGGGGTGGCTGCAGGGCTTCATTTCTGTTCCCTGGATTACCTCAGAGTACATCACGGGCATAGCCACGTTTCCCTTCTCCTTCCCCCCTAAATGATCCAAAAGCACTTTTCTCTTGTTTTCAGCATGTTTCCATCAGACTCAAAGCCCGACTTGGACGCGCATCAATGCCCCGTGTGCGTGCACAGGGTCGGCGCTGTTTGCAGGCGAGTGTGATAGCTGGTTCAGACTCCTGCTCCGGAGCTGGGCTGGGATGAGCTAGCTGCTGAAGAATGAACACGTTAGAGCCATTGGCATCCTCCCCTGGCTGGGTCGGGTCTGCGGGGAATCGCCCACCCCCTCCTCGGAGCCTTTGTAGTTGAGGCAGGAGGAGGCAGGATCACGATGGCGAGAGGCTGGGGCTGGCGCGCACAGAAACGCTGTCGGCTCACGCGTCCCCCCATGGTCCATCAGCGCTTCGGCTCTGGAGGGTCCTCCAAGAGACCAAGGCCCTTTTCTGGTTCCCGTGTCCTCCCTCCCTCCACCCAGCCCCTTCCATCGCTCCGGGCTGCTGCCCCAGCCTGACCCCTCCCCTGCCACCAGATTTCGTTCTGTGGTGTGACCTACCCTCTCTTAATCGCCTCTCTTCTCCGGTCCCTGATCGCCCCCGTGCTTCAGCACGCAGGCGGGGGTCTGCTCTCCGGCAAGGCTCACCTTCTGAGGCGCAACGCCGTGCCCAGCTGGGTGGCCCGGAGCTCCCTCCTGGGCGTGAGCTGGTGTGCAGCACTGCCACATCGAAGGCAGGAGTTATCCCCGTCATTTTCAGCTAAGCAATCTGGTTCATCCAGCCTGAAATTCAAGTTTTAGGATTGAGGGTTCATCTGCCTTCAAATGCAGGTTTTGGGGAGACCTGGGGCCGTATCGGCCCAGGGCTGTTTGGAGGGGTACGGTGCAGGTTGCAATGGCAGGCAGGATGGGTGCCAGAGCCACGGAGGGGAGCGGGTGTCCTCGAGGGAGGAGACAGCACTCCCACAGCCCTCCGGTCTCTTGGCCAAGCCCGTGCCAGAGGCCGGTGGCCGGAGGGAGATGGGGGTGCGGGGTGCACCGAGCCCCGGTGTGCTCCGGGGGGGCATCCGACGAAGGGATGCTGCTAGCTGGGCGGGGGGGAATATCTCCTTCCTCCTCCTTCCAAACAACCCTCTCGCATCCGCGGCTCTGAATTTATTCCCCTTCCAACAGTCAGGCATCAACTCCCGATTACTCATAAATGCAGCATGTTGCAGATCCGTGGAGCCTGACGAACGGCTGCGCCTCAAAGCACGGACTGCCAGGATCCAGGGGCGAGAAGCCGGGATGGGGGGGGACGGGCTGTGCAGCCTCGGTGTCCCCCCCGTCCTGCGCTGGGGGCCAAGCGCCTGCTGCCCATGCCCACGTCCCACGGGAGCCTGCCCAGACCCGGCTCAGGGTGCTGGGGGCACCCAGCGGGTCCCCAGGCAGGTTTTCAGCCTCGACCGCTGTCAGCATTGGCCCACCAGTTTGTTTTGCAGAATTCTCTTCTAGCGTGGAAAAATAACTCATCCCTCGGTTTTTATCTCTTTTGTTTGTGTGGGCATTGATTACGCTGGGAGTTACTGAGCCAGATTTTATTGGAATGACTTAGAAAGCTGCCACCTGCAAGCAGCCACTTGTCTTTGGGGATTATTTTGGTGTAGTTTCTAAATAATTGCACGAGGCTTCTTCAGCCTTGCTAATAACTTTGTTCTCCAAGGGACACTGCCCAGAAATAGATGAGCTGAGATTACACTTGGCAACATTTAGGAGAGGAAAAAGTACAACAGGATTGATGTCTGCTGGCGTGAAGAAATAAATAATGCAATAGCTCTGCCTTTGCCCCTCCGTGAGCATCCTCGTTTCCAAGCCCATGTCTGTTATCTCCTCAGCTTGGCTGAATTTTGGAATTCAGAGCGGTCCTTTAAATCGGTCTCATCTTTTCCGCAGCATGGTGTGCTAATTCTTATCAGGGACCAGCAAGGCTGGCTCTGGAGATGAGCTGTCCTAGGGAAGCCTGCCTGGTAGCTTATATATGTTGTGTAACTTGGGCTTGTTAAATATATGATTTAAATAACTTGCAAAATAATTTACTTGGTGCCTGAAATGCGACATTAAGAGAATAATTTCAGGCACTCATGTTGGCCCAGATTCTCACAGGTTTGCAAAGACTTTGTGAAAATCACCGGTCCGTGTTTCAAATAAAGAGACAAGCCCACAAATCTCTTTGACGTTTTGTACAAAATCTAGCGTGTAAAAGACGCGTGCTTTGCGATGCCGAAGGGCGCTGGGTCGGTGCGTGCGTGTCCCTGTGATCGCCCTGCCCCGGCGAGGAGGGATGGGAAGGGCAGCGCTGGGAACGCCGATGGGAAGATGAGAGATCTTCCCGCCGGTCCGCTGGTTTTGATGCCAGTGGGCAAGCCTTAGCCATGGCCTGGGTGCTGCTGGGTGTCGCTCTGCTGGTTTGGGAGGCTGCAGGTTTACAGCCCTGCAAAGGGGCTTTCTGAGAACCTGGGCTTGGGTCCTCATGGCTCCTTAACCCGCTCTGGCCTCTCCGTTCATCTGGTTTTACCGTAAAAGCACCAGGGAAGCTGGTGTCCCCTTGCCTTCCCTGCTGTCCCGTTGCCTTCCCTGCTGTCCTGTTGCCTTCCCTGCTGTCCCGTTGCCTTCCCTGGTTTTCCCTCGTGGCATTTCTAAGGTGTTCCGGGACGTTGCACATTTAACGTTGACGTTGCACTTTTCTGCAAGAGCAGACGAGCTCTGAGCATCGCGTGCAGAGACGCCCCGTCACCACCCCAGGGGCAGCGCCAGCCCGGCCCAGGTAGGGGAGGGCAGAGGGTACCGGTGACAATGACCTTGAGACAACCCTCTGCTCATCGTCTTGGCAGGCAACCCCCCCTTCCTGGCAGGCTGCAGCCTGGCACCCAGGAGCTGTGGGCTTGGCGTCAGCGTCCCCTTCTGCTGCTGCCTCTGCTCGGGCGGTTGTTTCCTCTGCAGAGGAAAGAGATGAAAGACGGTGCCCGGCCGCATCCCAAAGGGTGGGCGCTCGGAAGGCACGCACCGGGGAGGGCGAGGGGTCGGGGGCACTGCCAGGCTCCGAGGGATGTCATTTGGGATGGCATCCTGGTGTCCCACCTTCATCTCCTGGCCCTGCCGCCAACAGGAACGTGATGGGATGGAGGGTGCAGCCTGGCAGCTCGTCGGTACCGGGGGCTTCTCCTGCCCCTCCAGATCCCCCCCGTGGTGCCGGTCCCCGCGGTCGCTCACCTCCGTGTCTCAGGGGGAAAGGGTGGAGATGGGCGCAAGCCTCGCTTGAAGTATTTCTTTTAAAAATACGCACTGATAAAAATGACTCTCTCCATTATTTCATTAAGGGATTTAAAATGTGCTTCCTAAAGCCTGAGTCATCAATGAAGTGAGCAAGCGAGAAGCAGCGCGGCGGGTCCTGCTGGAGGGTGACTCACGCTGCGGGGGGGCTTGGGGCTTGCAGGGGACTCTCGGAACTGGGGGATGCTGCACTCCTTCTCTCCCTCCCTCCTGGGATGGCCAGGGTCTCCCCAGCATCCTGAGAAGCAGCAGGAGGTCGCTGAGATCCTCCGGGGCTCCCAGATTTATTTTGGGAGCTGAGCCATCGCAGTGCGGCGTGCCTCTCTGGAGACCCCGGCGATGCCCAGGAGCCACCAGCAGACAACTGTCCTGGAATCCCTGAGGTCAACCAACAGCAGCACATGCATGCAGGCAGAGGCATTTGATTTTTTACTGTATACCTCCATAGATAAAAGCCTCCAGGTCCCTTATCAATTCGGAGGAACTGATCTTTCCTCCCAGAAGGCAGAGGAAAATGCCAGGTCACCTTTTGCTCATTTTTGGGAGCTCTCTGCCTCTTTCAGTCCCCAGGCAGAGGCAGGAGGAGAAAAGCCAGTCCCAGCTCCCTGCAAGGCCAGAACGGTCCCCTCCGCTCCAGTCTCAATGGTTTATCTAGTCGGCTTTCTCAAAGCCCCTAGAAACACTGCTCTACCCCTCCCACTGGAGCTGGTTCCAACTCTGTTCAAGCTCATTGTCAGGACGTTTTTCCTGTGATCCAGGCTGCGTATTCCCTTTACCCCGCTCTGCTTCCTTACGTCCTGTCCTTGTTTGATGACTTTTCCATAATCTTCCCCTCCTGCGGATGCTGGCTGGGACCGCGGCGCCCGCTGCGGTGGGACAGAGACGGTGGCTGGTGCACCGTCGCAGCCCACGCGCTTGGTCCTGCCCGCAGCCCCCCCCAGCGATTCCCTACCAGCTTTCTGGTTAATACCTTCGGCCCGCCGGTGAAGGCCAGCTCCCCTGCGCGGGGCATCCTCCAGGTGCTGCCCTGAGCTCTCGGCCCGTCGTGCCAGGATGGTGTTGTGCCCCTGCACTTGGCAAATGCCTTGGGCATTATCTTTTTGTTTTGTTTTGTTTTAAATACAGCTACATCTCATAGTGAACTGCTGAACTAGGCCAGCCCCAAGGTGCCCTGTGGCCCCCCAGGCCGTCGCTGCCCTCGCACCCCCTTCCTCCTGCCGATGGCCCTGCGCGGCTTTGCTTGCAGCTTTCAGTGTCCTCTGCTTTCTTGACCTCCTCAGCGGACGGTCCCTGTCCGTGGCTCCTGTTGTGCCACCGCGTGCGCCTGCGCCCACTTCTCCTTCCACCTCCTCGTGAGGATCTTGCTTAGAGATGGTGCAAACCGTGTCCTCGCCTCGCGTCTTGCTGCTGGCCCTGCCCAGGCATCACCTCCGCCAGCCTCCAGCCTCTTCCGTTCCGCGGGGATTCTGGTGGCCGCGTGCTTTCCAGCCGCTCGCCGGGAGCCCTCTGGATCCACGGCCACCTTGGTTTCGGGTGCGCACGGGAGAACGAAATGCAGCGTGGTGGGACTGGCCTGTGTAACTTCATGGGGCTGCGAGGCACGGTCCCTTTCTCTTCTGGGAAGAGAGCGAGGAGGCGAAGAGCCGTGCAGGGACAACATGGGGAAAGGGAGGCATGAAGAGGGAAGAACGGGCTCAAGGCCAGACCTCGGGGTGGTGGTAGAGCCAGGGGCTGATCCACGGCCCAATTCTTCGGACATACTGCTGGCATACTGCTTTTCCTCCTCATTTGCTCTTTTCTTCTTAAGGTTTAAAATGAGCTGGTTTGGCCAATCATCGCTGCGATCGCTCCCTGTTTTATTGGTTTGTGTTTCCTCTCTGCAAAGTTAGCGCCCCATTGTTTTATTCCAGATATTAAAACTTCCTCCGTTTTCCATGACTTTTAAAAAATAGTTGCTTGATAAGCTCAGGGTAACCCCTTCTCTTAGCACGCTTGTGTAGCTCATCCTGCCAGCGGCTTGCGGGCTGCACGGGCTCCAGAGCCGTGGAGCGTGCGGAGGGCCGGGCAGGCTGCCGTGCCCGCGGTGCTGCTCGCCTGCGGCCGTGGCACAGCACCGGCGCAGAGCACGCGGCTTCGCTCGAGCTTCTCCACCTCCCTTGTCTGTCGGAGCTGACCTCGCAAGGCGATCTTTTCTTTTCCCCAAGTTTCCGTGTGGTTTTTCCCTCATTAGGGATTGATCTCTGAGACCTGCACCTCCATCCTGGCAAGAGACGAGGGGAGGTTAATGCTCGTGACGCCCGCGACTGTGTGAAGGGGCTACTGCAGATTTTGCCGTCTACTGCGCTGCGAATGTTGGTGACAGTACTAGTCCTCCCCAGCATTTTGGGAAGGTGGAGGGGTGTCAGTGTTGTTTCCTGCTGTTAGCAGTTATCAGAAAGGTCAGGGACTGTCTGGAGCTGGCTGTGGGGGTGCTGGGAGCTTTTTCCCCTGGACCTCAACTGGGTGGGGGGTCTGACACTGCGGGATGCAGATTTTCCATGTGTCATTTCAATAGTGTTGAGAAAGCTGTTTGCAAATGGTTTCTCCTTAATTACCAACAGTTCTCTGTGATCCCTGCCAGCACAGGTATCAGATGGAGCTGAATGTGTCGTGACTCAGCACCCTCGTTGCAGTAAATCCATAGTTTGGGAACTGGTACCCTGGGTTTTAGGTGTCAGGTTTAAAGAAGTGAGGAAATGCCTCACGGGAACGGAGTGGAGGTGTTCCAGGATGTGCTGTGGGCTTGGAGGACACGTCCCATCGCCTCCGGCACTTGCTCTCTGCAGTTACCGCTGTGCTGGTTTCTCTGCTGCTTCAGGGATGCGCAGAGTGGTTGAGGAGATCAGCCAGTCCAACCCCCTGCTCAAGGCAGGGTCACCTACACCGGGTTGTCCTGGATGCCCAGGACCCTGCCCAGTTGGGCTTTGGAGGCTGGAGGCTCCACCAGCCCTCTGGGCAGCCTGTGCAAGCATTTCACCCCCCCATTCTGGTGTCTGACCGTCAATCCCGCGGGACTTTGCCGTACCTTCTGACGTGTCAGAGGAGGGGAAGCAGCAGGAGAACCAAAGGGTGTCACTGCCACTGGCCGGTGGAGATGGCTCAGAGCTTTTGCAGGCTGACGTGGCAATCGGCACGCGTGCAGATGAGATCTGCCCACCCCAAAGGCTGCTCCTTGTGCGCTCCCAGCTCTGCTCCAGGCTGGATCTCGGGGGTCGGTGTGTGCCCACGAGATGTGCAGAGGGTGACGCACATCCAGACCTACGTACCCTGCGCTGCGGCTTTGGTTGCAGCCTCCCCACACCGGTGTCCGACCAACGTCTCCATGCCAGGGAAGGGTCAGCCACCACCGACAGCGGCCCCATCTCCTTGGCTTGGCCAGAGCTCCCTTTTGGGGGGATGTTTTGGTGACAGCAGATCCCTGCCCGCTTAAAATCCAGAGCCCTCCTCTCCCCGCTTGCTTTTCAGTCACAGGGTGGGAGCACCCGGCGGCTTTGGCCGGCGAAGGGGAGCGCTGGCGGAGAGTGCCGGGAGAGCTCCTGCGCCCCTGATTAGCATTCGGCCCCGCTGCTCCCGCCGCTTTGGCGTTCGCACTCGCCATTGCCTGGCAACCACGGAGCAAAACTACAACAGCAGCCCCAGAGCCCCGGCGTGCTTCCCACGAGCGTGCACGCACGCCGGCACACGCCTGCTGCCCGCGCGGGGACGGGGTGGGTGGCGGGGCCACCCCGCACCACTGCCCACCGTGCCCCATCCCNTCCGGCAGTAGGACAGCTTTGCTGGCACCCAGGTTTGGTGGGTCTGTCTGTCTGTCTGCCCCATCGCCGCCCGCCGCGAGCATCCCACTGTGTCTGGCACAGCCTGCCCCTCTGCATCCCTTGGGTGGTGGGGGCTCTTCTGCACTCAGCAAGCACGTGCCATGAATGGGGGCCTCGGAGCGGGGCGGGGGGCCAGCCTCCACCAGGGGTGCCCCGGGGACGAGGCATGTTTGGGGGAGAGACTTGGGCGTATGTGGGTGTATACGGCCCCATCGGACAGCGGGGCAAGGCACGGCGGTGCATGCGTGCTCTCTGTGCGTGTCACACACGCACCCTGCCTTGCACCCAAAGGGGGTCTGCAGGATGCCCGTTGCCCCCCGGGCTCTCTGTGGGGGGCTCAGCCTGGCTGGGGTCTCCCAGGGGACCCTGGCGCTCCGGCAGCCCGACTTGGGACGCTGACGGACTTTTACTAGACCGTGCTGTCGGTGGAGTTGGCAGCGCTCGGGAAGATGCTGGTGCATGGGAGCCTGAGCGTGCGTCGGGCTGTCTCTGCTCCCCAGGCTTGCACGTACTTGGGGTCTGATGTCATTTTTCTCAGCAGAAGCGTTTTGTGGTCCTGTCCCCGGGGAGAGGCTGTGCACCTCGGGCTCAGTGCCCTGCCTGAGGCTCACTGCAGGTGATGGTGGCTCCGTCTCGCTGCCAGCCCTGCACCTCGTCCTCTTTGTAGCTGGGTAGGCTCGAGAGGACGTGAGTCCCCTCCTGACACAAGGTGCCACGCTTCTGCAAGCAACGGGAGACACAGACGTGCCCGAATACCTTGGGTTCAGCCCTAACGCATCCCCACAGCTTGGCTTGGACTCTTTATTTTTACATCCTTGGCTGCTCTGGGCTCTGCCTACGGTGCGTTTGGTGGCTGGAGGTCCTGAGCTGCCTGCCCTGTCCAGCCAGCCCACACATACCCACCGGGCGGCACAAAGCACAGGCGTATGCCTTCTCCTGCTCATCTTCATCAACGATGCTTGCTTGGCAAAGGGTTAAAGAAATCCATCTGTCTTTTGTGTCTTGCAGAGCCTGGGGTCAGCGGACAAGAAGGACTTTTACCAGCCAAAGTAAGTGCCAGTAGCCGTGGTGAGTAATTGCATGGAAATTCCCCGTTGGTCCATGTTACCGAGCAGCTCTGTGGCTTGCTAAGATTAGACATTTGAATGTACAAGAATAGCTGCTGCAATTACACAAGTGAGGATAACAGTGGAAGGGCTGTCAATCATTTTGGCTTCGGGGCATATGCAAATCATTAAATGAGGTCAGAAGGAATCACGACAGTTTGAGTGAGCCTGAGGGACGGAGCTGGGACCTGGCGGCTGGGGAGCGGGGACGCAGGGGTGACCTTTCCCACCCCTGACTCCCTCTGCTCCGGGTTTGCACAGCTGAGCTGCTTTGGAGAATTGAAGGGTTTCGTTCCGTGTCGCACCGGGTTGATGTGAAGCACATCTCCAACTTTGACGTTGACGCCTGTCTTCCGTCCATTGTGTTTTGTAAAGCACGGGGAGCCGCAGGGGTGAGAGGAAGGGAAGAGGCTCTTTGGAGCCACCATATTCATGAACGCGAACAAAGGATCTGCACATCACCCCACTAACACCAGCCGTTGGTTACCTAGTGCGTGCCCTTGGCCGTGGCTCTGAGCGGGAGCGGAGCCCGTAGAGCCATCAGCCTCTGAGACCCCTGTGAAAAGACAAGCAGAGCTTGCGCTCGCAGGGCAGCTGCGTTGTTGCACCCAGCTTTTGCAGAGCCCCGCCGCAGCGCGGCATCTGCAAGGCCAGAAGGTTGTCTCTGCTGGAAAGACCTGTCTGATATCGTGATTATTTGGATAAGGGCAAACTCTTAAAAGCGACACTGAGAGGTTCGGGGGGCCTGACCCGCTACGCAGCGGTGCATCATGCTGCACATGGGACCTTGTGTTGCTTCTGCTCTGGTTGGGGAAGAACATCTTCATGTTCTCACCTTTCTTCTTCTGAAATAACGCCGTAGGTGGTTTTGAAGTCATGGAACAGTGCTCTGACGTGCAGGGTTGTCAGAGGAGTGTGTTTGGAAGATTCAGAAGGAACTGGGTTGAGGAAATTTCTCCTCCAAAACTCACTGTCCTCCACTTGCTCGCTCTTTGCTGCTTTCCAAAACGTTCCTGCAGAGCTGATTCCCCGCGGTGCCTGAGCACGCAGCGAGCACCGAGGCAGCGTCCTCGGTCCAAGTTACTCTTAGCACCCGAGGAGGCCCGTCCGAGGCGCCCCGGGGATGGCCGGCTGTGTCACGGAGCACCCGACGGAGCTGCCTGCTCGCTCCGCAGGGGAGCGCAAGTGCCTGTTGCGTGCGTGTTCTTCAGTTATCTGCTGGCTCCTCTTCCTCCCTTATGCCACTAAAAGTTTTTAAAACTCAGTGCTAGTTTCTTAGGTCCATACTGAAAAGGCTAATTTCAAGGAGCTCCTCTGTCCGCTCACCCCAAGGCTGTGCTGATCATCAGCTTTCCAAGGTCGTTGGCAGCTAAAGACTTCCGAAAATACAACCAGAGCCATTTCCCAGGCTGTTTAATCCCACGTGGCTTTCTGGGAGATCAGAGGGATATCCCAGGAGTTTATGGCATCATCGTGGACATGACAAAACAAACGCACATTTGGCAAAGAGTTACAACCGTGCTTTTGTGACCTCCACCAACAGTCGTCCGAGATTTCAGTCCTTCTTACGGTAGCGCTGCTGTGTGCTTATGCAGTGTGTGTTTTGACAAGCAGGCTTAAAAAAGATGGAAGCATCCCTAGCGTCCCTCTTCCAGCTGAAGCTTTTGTGAGGCTTTAAGTAAGCGATTTGGAGGAAATACGTAAAGAGCTCTTGCTCTTTGGTTTTCCTGCAGGGTGGTTTTGGCGGTAGGTAGCAACAATTATAGCGCTGCTTTTATAGCTCATCTCATCAGAGAAACAAGGGGTGTTTCTCTTCCTTAAGAGGGGGAACAAGGGCTTCCCATCTCACTGAAGCTGCAGAGCTGTTGGGTCGCAGTGGTGGGTGCTGGTGCAGAAGGTCTCACAGATACAGGGTGTCTTATCGGTGCTCTCTGGTTCCCCACGAGGCTACGGGACGACCACGGTTTGGCCAAGCAGCTTGTGATATTATGACTTCGGTTTCTGCCCGTGCTATTTACATTCCTCAGTGGCTGTTTTGGGGTTGCGACCGGTAGAGTTTGTGGCCGTGATGTTGCCTGGTACCACTGCCCTCGTCCGATTTGGCTTTCTGAGCCACCGGCTGCTGCCGGCACCGTTGCTGTTGCCGACAGACCTGCTCTCGCTGCTGCAGCCCGTCTGCCAGGCTGGGCCAGGCACCTTACAGAGGCCCTCGGCCTCTGGCAGGGCTGGAGCTGGTCTTCCTCTGCAGAGAGAGATCCCTGGCAGGTGCCGGAGGTCTGGTGGACCTGCCACGGGCTCGGGAGAGCTCAGCACTTCTGCAGCAGCTCCGCAGACGTGTTCCCCGAGCCCTGGACAAGGCGGCGGTGAGCAACCAGAGTGTGGGAAGCAGCTGGGTCCTGGAGCTGAGCTGAGCCGTGGTGGTCCATGAACACATCTGTGCGGTGGGGCTGGCGATCTGCGGAGGTCTGGCAGGTCCAGCCCCCACGTGCCAGAGCTCGACTGTGCCTCTGCTTTTCCTTTACTGCGCTGCAGAGACAACGTCCACCGTGCCAGCCAAACCCCCTGCGCTGCGGGAGCAGGGTCAGATCTTCCCTGCTCTCGGGTCGGTGGTGTGCTGGGCTCACAGCACATGTAGGTTGCAGAAAAACAAAAAGGAAAGACGGATGTGCCAGAAACCTGAGTGGTGGGTTTTATCACTGCTCGTCCTGGGAGCGATTCTCGCTCTGTTCCTGCCACGTTCAGAACCTTTCTCCTCCTCCCTGGACATCAGGTACTCTGTCAGCCGAGTTCCCTTGTGTCACCCTGAGTGACTCCTTTCCTTCCTTCATTGCCTCTTCCCTTCAGCAATGGAAATGTTGTCATTATGTTCCCTCACCCCATGGTTACCACTGGTCCATCTCAGCCAGCAGTAGGTTGTTTCCTAAGCGCCCGGGGTAGTCCAGTGCTCATCAAGGGTATGGAGAGGTGTCTGCCTTCACCCACCAGCCTTTGATGGCCTCTACCCTGGGCTCTTCCCCTCTGCCCAGTCCATCCGAGAGGTTTTAAGCTACAGATCTCCTGCTGGGTTGCCTCAAATGTAGTGTGGCAAACACACAGAGAGTGTAGTGAAGGTGGACCTCAGCTGCAGGAACTCAGAGGTGCCCAGGATGGAGCCACCAGAGCTGAAATGATGTTGCTGCCCACTCTGGGGGAGGCACTTTGACTTCCAAGGGTTTCAGTGAGGGTGCTTATGGATGTTCCTGCGAGAGCTGGCCCGTGCCAGGAGTTGTGACTGCTGGCTTTTAGTGTGCCTGGGAGATAATGTTAAGTGGAAGGCTGAGTCAAGAAGGCTGAGGCATTAATCTTAAAAAAAATTACATCACTTGAGAACTGCATGGGCTAGAGACCACCGTAGGAAGAACAGGCACACAAAGATCTCCCGTAGCTGAAATACCTGAGAGGACCCTGGCATATAGAGTGGTGAGGTGCTGGGACAGGTTGCCCAGAGACGTTGTGGAGGCCCCATCCCTGGCAGCGTTCAAGGCCAGGTTGGATGGGGCTTTGGGCAACCTGGGCTAGTGGAGGGTGTCCCTGCCCATGGCAGGGGTGGGACTGGGTGGGCTGGGAGGTCCCTTCCAACCCAAACCAGTCTGGAATTCTATGATTCTATACTGGGAATGGCCACGAGTCCAGCAGTGACCATCTGCGTGGGTTTCCTCACCTACACCGGCTGCTGCAGCCATCCCCTGTGAACAGGTACAGACGCCTTCCTGAGTTTCCAAAGCAGGCTGTCCAGATGTCACGGCGATATATCCCAACCTAGTAATTCTCACCTGATGCAGTTTGGGCACGTACCACCCCCATCGCAACACTGCCTGCAGCCCCGCTCCGTCTGGGATCTGGCCAGTGTTCGTCGGGGCCAGGGAAGAAACACCTCATGGGCCGAGTCCGGCCCCTGAGCCACTCGCTCCTTTGTCACGCCGATTTTGGAAGCTGCTGATACAGCTATAACGTTGTTAGAATATCCAGGCTTCCAGAGGTCCTTCCAAACTTCTGACAGAGCGCCCTTGACTGCTTTGTCAAGGCAGTTTCTCGAGCAAGGACCTGCTCAAGACCCAGGGACACCATGCTTAGAGACAGGAATAGGTTCTCCTGGGATAGGTGCTTGTGCTTAATAACTCTCCTGGCAGGGCTGGTTGGAAGCGTCTTGACAGGAACCGAGAAGGGCTGCTGTGTTTGCTAATTCCCCCTGGCATATATTTGCTTTTCAGTGTCAGACACCGACTGGAACTCAGTTTCTTCAAACCCAGAAAGAAATTTTGGTAGTGATAACAATCACGAACCCCCTAGCAAATGTAGACTGAAATACCTGGGTTTAATTAAAGTGTCACTGATTTGCGGCAGGAGCTGCTCGTGCTCCCTCCCTGTGCTGTCTCCTCTGCGGAGAGCCGTCACTCGGGAGCGGTTAACGTTTGCCAGGCACTTTGAGGTGTCAGGAGAGACCCTGCTGGAGCGACACCAGACGCTCTCCAACGAGCCGCTCGCTCGGTCCCTTGGGACGCCGTGGCCGTGCTGAGAGGACCCGATGGCTCAGCGCCCGCGTCTTGCTCCAGCAGAATCCCACAGCCCTGTTCCACAGGCACCTCGTGGCCCTGTCTCCGTTCCAGATTAAAGACTGCCGCCCGCCTTCTCTGCGTAAGCCTCGGGCGTGTAAGCGCACGAGGAACCTTTGAAACCACCTTACCTAAAGCAGCAGCTCGTGTTTGTTTTGCCTTGCAGTCTTCATTACGCCAAGATGTCTCTGCAGCTAATTCCTTGTCACCCTGCTCTTAAGGCAGAACATTTCATCTCTTAGACTACAACCTTTCCTTGCCAGCACTTAGATGAAAGTGTTTCGTTGCTGAATCATTATCTTGTAAAACCGTGGTGTTTTTAAGGATCTGGAAATCAGTATTTACATCTCGGAAGTGTTAAGGGCCATCATGATAAGCCAGATGTGTTCCTAAGCTGGGTGTTCATTTCATTGCCTCCTTAACTCAGACATTATCGTTACAGTAATGATAATAACAGCACACGTACATGCTACATTTTACTTCTCTTGTGGTGGCCGAGAGTCATTGAGCTGGGATGCTCTTCAGGTAGCTCAGGATCATCTGCAGTGGGAGGAGGATGCACAGGGAAAGGGGGGAGGAAGAGACGGTGCAGATGATGCAAGGGAAGTGGTGGGGCAGGAGAAGCAATGCTGAGGCCACCTTTCTGTGCTGAAGCCATGGGATACTTAACGCTGCGAGAAACTGCCCCAAAACCACCTTCGATGGGCCGGGGAATGCTTCTCCCAGCTTCAGTTGTAGGACAGGATGAAGTGCCAACACCAGCATCTCTGGTGGCGGGGGGTGGAGGAGCGGGGGGTGGAGGAGAAGTGTTGGGGTCTGACGGGTGGGTGCCCCTCGGATGGGTGCAGGTTGGCAGCTGAAGAGGAGCGGAGCCCTCCAGAAGGGCCCATCACCATGGGCTCTGAGCTGCTAACCCCAAATCCTGGCTCAGGCAGTTTGCTGAAGAGTCGGGGCATTAACGCCTCCACACACAATGTAATTAAGGAAAGAAGGTTAAGATGCTGGTCAAGGTATCCTAGCAGTGGGGTCCAGGCCATTGAAACTTTACAGCAAGCTTAAAAAATGTTTCCCCTGGGGTTTGGCCGGTGGGTTCAGAGCCTGAGTTGCAGGGAGGTGGAGGGGCTTTAAGCGTCTCTGAGTGCTGGGGAAGGAAGGGAAGCCTGAGAAGGGACTTTGGAGAAACGTCGTGGTTCAACAAATGCCAGCCTGGAGGTGGAGAGCAGAGCTGGGTCAGAGAAGACGGGGAGCGGAGGGTTAGCAGGGAGGGGTGTAAGCGGTGGGAGGTAGCTCGCGGCGTGGCAGAGAGTTGCCTTGGACGTTGGCAGCGGGTGCAGGAGACCAGCTGGTACTGCAGCCTCTCAACAGTTCTGCAACTTTCCTTCTGGCCGTCAAGAGGTCTCCCCCGCCCGGTGGAGTGCTGATCTATGGTGGCCCTGTCTCTCCGAGTAGCGGCCTGAGCCCAGAAAGGCTTCTGGGGACGTGGCTGCTCTGGGGAGGGGGGTTCTGCCCTGGGGGGCTGGTGCTGCTCCTTGCCCCGACGCTGTTTGCAGGGCCATGGGTGCTGTGGCCAGGGCTGTGCAGTGTCCCCAGCCATGGCAGCTCCCTGAGGGGTGCAGGTGTCCCTTCAGGGCCTTGCGATGGGGCAGGCGCATAGTCTGCATCTCCGGCCTCTTGGGAACGGATTTGTCCCCCCCAGTAAAGTTTTCCAGCCCCAGCTCTGTGGCTGTGCAGGGAGCGGGACGCAGCCTTGGCGGGGGCAGGCAGAGGTCATACACCCAGATGTATTTGGCCAGAGATGCCCTTCTCCCCCGTGCCTGGATGGCACCAGGACCCTTGACACCCAGAGTTAAATATCTCGGCCTGAGGGAGGTCGGGACAAGGAACCACATGGTTTCGGTGGTCCCTCGAGCCCAGGGGACAGGAGAAGGGGGGTGCTGGGGCTGTGGAGCCCATGCTGCCCTTCTCTGGGTGCTGGGGCACTGCTGGGCCACCCCCGGCAGGGTGCTCACTCTCTGTCTGGGAACGGCCCTCCTGGACCTGGACCCGCTGGAAGAACAAAGTTTTGGGTTTAGTTGTTTCTGTGCAGCTTTTAATGTGTTAAGTGAGGTTGCGATGTAGGCTCTTACTGTGCCGGTTGTCATAGAAACTTGAAGGGCTTTTTTTCTCCGATCCCCCCAGCCCCTTTCTTTAAACCAAAGCAGGGCTGAGTTTTTTATTTCCCCCCTGTAATTTCAGTTTCAGTCCAATTAAAAACCTGCCTGGCCCTGATTCCCCGTCTCCAGCACTGCCGCACAAGGACTCGGTGTCTTTACTCTGGGATTCCTTTCCTCCCGACCGAAGGGTGCGTGTTCCCGTGCACTGGGCACGTTCCCGGTCGTGCTGGGTGTCCCCACGGAACCCCCACCGGAGTTGGGGCTGGTCCTCAGCCCGGGTCCCTCTGCGGTGCCTCTGGGCGGGAGAAGATCCCCTCGCTCACCGTGGGGTACCTCTCCTCGCTGCTGGTCTGAAACCAGGCACGGCCGCTTGCTGCCCGGTTGCTGGAGGTCCCCGGTCGTTCGATGGAGACATCGAAATGGCATCTGCCTGCGCCGCTGCGCTGAACCCCGGGCTGCCCTCCCCTCTCACGGGGTGGGAGGACGACGCTGCCAGCTCAGAGCTGAGACCGGCACAGAATCCATCTATGCACCAGCTGCAGCCCTTCCGCATTTGTTAGGCTCTGCATTAATCATGAAAAGGGAATCGAGCGTAGGAAGACGGGCATTTTTTAACAAAATAACCAAGGCTGCGTTCTCCCCTAAGCAAGAGAGCAAAGTGTTTGCTGCAGTGAGTCAACACAGGGATGCTTTTGGCACGGGAGGTGACGCTCCCAGCCACAGCAGCCATCGGTCCCACGGCTGGCTCCCAAGAGGGAGAAGTGGGTCGAGGTGTTTCCCAAGCTGCTCGGCCAGCACTCTCTGCTGGTGTTTCTCCAGGAGCTGGGAGAGGTCCTTTCCCTGGCACGAGACCTGGCAGGGACTCCTCGCAGCTAGCAGGGCTTCCAGCTCTGAACTGCACCTTTGAGGAGCTAGCACCCAGCTTTGCTGCTCGGTTCCTCCCCAACTCCTCATTGCTTCAAGGTCGGTGCTGTCTCCTGAGCCGCCCGTCTTCACCGTGGTGTGCGGCAGGGGTTAGCCTTGGGGCTCCAGTTGTCCGCTGGGATTCACTTGTGTGGGATTTAGGTACGAAGGAATCTATTAGATCACGCAGTTCAGCCTCCCGTGTGCTGTAGGGATATGAACGCTGCCCACGCGCTCCTCTGCGAGCTGAAGAGGTCGTGGTTGCCCTCAGAGATATCTAATCCTCTGAGCATCTCCCAGAGGCATCTAATCCTGACCCGAAACTCTGAACATGTTGGGCTCCAGCTCCCGTCCCTGGCGCTCTGCGGGTCTCGCTCGATAAGAGTGGTTGGCACCGCGCTGGTTTGCGGGGGGGGGTGGCAGAATTTTTGTCAATAAGCTCAATATAGCTCAAATCTCTTGCAGCGGGGTATTTTCTCCAGCCCTCGGATCAATTTTGTGACTCATCCCTCCAGCCTCTCGGCTTCTTTAGCGTCTCCTTTTAAACGTGGGCATCTTAATTGCGGGAGCGTTCCTGTGCCGGTCTCGGCGGTGCGATACGTGTAACTCTCCTCTCCCCCAAGAACTGCATCAGCTCCTTTCATCACGGCGTCACATTAGGGCCTTGTGTTGGGCTGGTCACCCGTGGTGACCCTGGAGCCTTTCTGGAGGCTCTCTCTTGTCTGGGATACAGGCCCTGTTCATAAATACGGGCTGAACTCCTTCTCCGTAGGTGTGTCATTCTGCACTGGGCTGCATTAACATATACAATGTTTGAATGGGCTCAGCATTACCGAGCAACCCACATTTCACTCTCTCCTCATCAATATTTACCGTTACATCAATCTTCCTGTCATCCGCTAATTTTTTTGAGCGAGGATTTTGTATTTTCTTCTCGATCATCGATGAGAATATCGACTAGCGTGCTCCCCGTGGAGCCTCGCTAACGATTCCCCATTGACGGCTTCTGTCTGAGACCTGTCAGCCGGCTCTTAATCTATTTAACGTGCTTTACCCGTACGGTATGGTACTATCTTCTAAAATCAGAACGTCAAGAAGCACTTAGCGCTTTGCCTGCGCAGCCGTAACGTCCGCCGGTGCCTTTTGCAGCTCAGCCCGCCTTCGCTAAAGAGTGACATCGGGCTCATTCGACAAGATCTCTTTTCCACAAAGACGCGCCGACTGACTTTAATTATAACTTACATCCTTTAATTATTTCTTAATTTAATTCCAGATGAGCGCAGGCTCCTGGGTCTTTTATCAAGCTGTCCATTTAGTGGTTAACTAGGCCATCTTCACTGCTGGGTGTGGGTATTGCTGGGAAGGAGCCATTTGCCATCCGGACGTGGCAGCTCCCAAGTTTGCTGGAAACGAGCAGCCAGAGCCCAGGAAACGCTCCCCAGCTTTGGGCACACGATACCTGTTTGGCCGCCTTAGATGTAGGTGATGATACTAATGGTTTAGGAAAGTTTCCTCTCTCCTACAAAGACTTTCCGCTCCTTTTTTCCCCAAGCACACAATAAGTATCTATTGATGATGTTTGCTTTTTCTGCATCATTAGGAGCAGTTTGACAGTCTCTGCTTAAAAATGATCCTTTTGCTCCCTGAAAATGGCCCTGTTGCTAGAATTTGTTTGGCTCCTAATAGTGGATTTTGCACGTCCAGCCGTGCATTTTCCCCTTCTTTAGTCTCCCTTATCGGTTTCCTACACATTGTAACTTTTCATGTGCATTGACCGCTCGGTATTCTATATCCCATTTCCACTCTGAGCCTTCGCTCAGCAAACGGGATTTTTAAGCGAGTTGCTCGTTTTCCTAACTGTGCAACTGGGACTTTGCAGACATCCAGCGCACTCCCCTTAAAGAACTCCTCTTTTTTTTCACTCAAGTTTTTCAAAGTCTTTCCTGACAGTCAGCCTTATCCCATCTCCCGGGACGTGAAAACAGCCACTTTGCAGTACGGACCGTGCGTGACGCTGCCTGCCCCCGTCTTCCCCTTGGCCCGGGTGGGATTGCTGCCAGCCTGGGCTGCCTCTCCGGGCAGCTCGACCTTTTGTCGCCTGCCGTGCGTTAACTTCTGCACCGAAAAGTCACCAACTGCAGCGGTCACAAACGCACGTGGTATTGTACCGCTGGCGCCGTGAGCCTTCTGGCGTGCGACTCGCAAAGCCAAATCCTTTGTAACGCGTTTTTTCTCTCTATCCGTTGAGAACGGATATGTTTACGGTCGAGCTCCTGCAGTCCTGTGCTGGCTGAGGTATGATGTGCTGTGCCTCTTCCCGGTCTTTGGTGAGAAGGTAAATCTGTATTTCTTCAAGCACTGACTGTTAAAAGATCTGTAACTCTAAAGAATAAAAACTGTAAAGGCATGTATTGGAAGTATACGGTGCCCTCCTCTTCCCTCCCTGCCACCCCTCCTACGCAGAGACTTCTGATCACGTAAATCATCGTAGCAGGTTTCAGTCGTGTTGAGTGCATTAAATTTCTGCTCGTGAGTGAAAATTTCCCATCCCTCATGCTCCTTTCTCACCCTCGCTGCCTCGCATCATCTCAAGAGCTTGATGCTTTGCCCGTCAGCGCAGCACGAGCGAGACCTCTGATACTCTTTCCTGGAACAACCACAGATTAATCTGCCTTTTTATTCAAATACACAGTCCTGGTATTTTCTCTCCGCGCTTTCCCCTGCGGAGCCGGATGGACAGCTGGCCCACGGAGCCATCCGCAGCCACAGCAGCCTGCGCTCTCTTCCGAAGCTCGTCCTCACCCAAGACCACCCCGGCCATGGCCAACCTGGCTAGTGTCCGAGCACTTTGGCGTGTACGGTTCTCTCCTGCCTTGCTCCGGCAGGAACCACGTCTCAAGCACGGTGTGTGCTCTGCAGCCCTTCTCCGAGCCGCCGGAGAAGCAAAAATTGCCAGTGGTGGTGGAAATTAGGACAGAATTAGCCTTGAGAGCAATCAGCCAGGTCCCTGTAGACCGTGGCGTTGGTGTTTCTCCTCTGGCTCTTTGCTCTGGGAGGGATAATCAGGCTGGATACGCTGATTTACTTGGGCTGTGCTGAGCAGACTGTGGGGAGACATGTAGATAGCGCTAATTTGCTGAGGGAACAGTGTGTCTAAGGACATTAAAGCAGGAAAATACGTTGTCGTTACTGCAGCCTGACAAAGCGGTGCGCGCAGAGGTGAGATCTAAGGCTTTGAGCTGTCCCTCAGGTTTCTGGCATTAAGGAAGATGGGACCCAGGGCAGGGTGGGGACTCCCGGGAGATGTCCAGCGGGAAGGGACGAAGCTGCGCGTGCTTAGGTGTGTCTTTGGCTTGGGACATCACGTAAAAGGGCACCAGCTCCAGCGTCACCGTCTAATTGATGGGGAAATTAATTCCTCCTCCAGAAGTGCCCCATCCCTCCGTGCACTGCGTAGGGAGCCCGGGCAGCTAGCTCAGATCTCTGCCATCTCGCCGCTGGTGGCTTTCAACATGTCCAGAAGATGCAGCTGAAGGTAGGATGAGCCTATAATAATTACTGAAGAAACACTGGGTAATGGTATTTGTACCTAATTAAAGACTTGACTGAATCAAGCTGTGGTCAGCACGGGCTCGTTGTCTTTGGGGAGACTGGGGGGCATTTTACCGAGGGGTTGTGGGAGATCTGCTAAACCCCCAGCCACCAGAAAACACCTTCTTGCCCCACAGTAAAGGGAAATGCATGCAGTGCTTTGAGGAAAGGGGCTGGAGAAGGAGGCAAAAGGAACCGTAGGGCCCACAAAATCCTATTTTTACATTTAAAAATAGACAAGACGAGCCTTCCAAAAAGCTTGAATGCCTCAAGGAGCTGACAGTGCTCAAGCAGGGGCTGTTACAGGATTTTCTTCGCACTGTGAGGTAGGAAGGAAAAAGCACCCAGGGAGAGAAAGCTCAGCTGCATTCATTCTCCCCCTCGGATGTCAGGGATGCTTTGTTTTCCAGAAGTGCTTATTATTCATACAGCTATCTCATTAGACAGCTGAAATACAGCTCCAGCTTGGGGCTCGGCATGCCCGGGCCCTACCGCGGAGCTGTGCGGTGTCTCGGCTTTCCACCCTGTGGGCAGCCTGGCCGGAGCCGGCAGGATGGTCCTTGGCACCTGCCTTCGGGTGCTGGTGGCAGTTTGCTCATCTCTTCCCCACTGCGTTCCTCTTTGATCCCTCTTTAATCAAAGGTTTTGTCCTGGATCCTAGGCCGCCGTCTAGCAGATGTGTGGGCTTAGCGTTGCTTGTCCCGAGGGTCCTTCAGCAATCTTCCTGAAGAAGGTGCAGCACCAGAGCCGTTATCTCCAGGTGCTTCCCTGGTTCCCCGGCGTTCCCGGTGAGCCCCTCTGCCCACACACGGCATCTTCACCCCTGCCTTGGGCTCAGGCTGCCAGGCCCGGTTGTGCCGATCCCTTTTCTGCAATGCGGACGCTCGGCTTTGCCATTTCCAGACCAAGCGGACAGCTCTGAGGATGAGGAGGACGTTCCTTCTGAGCTTTCACCGAGCTTCTGTGTCCCCCTGCCTCCCTCCAGCTGGGGAGCGTTGCTGGAAGCTCTCAGAAACTGGTCTCTGACCGTTGCAGGCTGGTTTCCGTCTTGTTTTTCCTGCTGCAAGTTACCGGCTTCACAGGCGGTGAAGCTGATCTGTGAGGGCAGGGGAGGAGGCAGCACGGCTGCTGCGGAAGGCGTTGATCCTGCTTCCTTGGGAGCATCCCAGGGAGTCCCACCTTTGGGATCTTGTCGGCTGGCCGGAGCCGCCAGCGCTCTCACCAGGAGGGATCGCGCGCGTCCCGGGCACGCTTCTCTGCAGTCGGCAGCGAGTCCGGCGTAACGGGTCCCACCTCGTCCCACCGGTGCTGAGCGTGGTCCTGGGGGATCTGCCGGCCACAAGACCCCACTCGCCTGCGCAGGGGGGGACGCTGGGGTGGGGTGTCAGCCATGCCAAATGTGAAAATCCTAAATACTTGTACACAAAGGCCACGCTGAAATCCCCGTCCCGGTCCAGACATCAGAGGTGTCACTTTTGATTTCCCAAACACAGAGAGAGCCCTTTCAGCCCTGGCCTGCTCAGACACTGCAGCTTTAATGTCCGAGCACCCAGCATGTTTCCACTCCCCTCAAATGCATCAATCAGGTCTCCGGGAGGCTCTGAAAGAGCCAGTTTGTTAAACAAACACACTTAGTGTAAAAAGTTTATTCCAGTTAATTAGGACTTCATTGCAATGGAAACAAATTACCCAGCTGACATCTGCCAAGGCAAACAGCAACGGGGGAGAGGGGGTCCTGGCCAGGCAGGAGACAAACAGCCATCTCAGGCAACCTTATTTATGGCCTTTTTATGTATTTCTGTATTTATTTGGACATTCCTGAGCTGGAGAGCTGGGTTATGGCCGAGCCGCACGCCCCAGCACTTGCATGGCCGTGCAGGCCGTCACCGGCGGCAGGTTAGCTGCCCGCTGGGCTCCCGGGCAAGGAGCCGGTGCTGGCCCCGGGCGGGCGCTGCCCCGGGGACCGGGGGCTGCTGTCGCGTCCCTGGGCACGTCCCTGGGCTCGTGCTCCGGAGACGGAGGTGAGGTGCCGGATGTGGAAGCGACAGGCAGGTCAGGGCGAGCTGCGGGTGCCCGCTCACCGACGGAGGTGGGGGACACGGGGGGTCCCTGGACGGAGCAGCGGGGCGGGGGGCACTCAGGAGGGCTGGAGGCTGGTCGTCACCGGGAGCTTTGCCCGAGCCAGGGACTCTGGCACTGCCGTGGTCCCCTGCCCTCGCGGCGGCGTGCCCTGTGTCTGCCTTGACCCGGCTCCGAGCCCCCATCCCCTTATTCTCCCTTCCCAGCCCAGGCGATTCACTTTTAGGCAGGAGAGGCGTCAGCACTGCCTGGTGAGACATCACTCACTTGCGGCTCATTTTATTGAAGCAAACGCCCCACCAACACCCTTTTTTTCCTCCTAGAGCCTTCATTGAAAAAGAGGGAGAAAGGAGGAGCTGGGCTGGGGCGTAGGGAAGCACGCAGGGAGCAGGGCTCGGTGGGAGCCGGAGGCCGCGGATTCCCGTGGGAGCGCGCGGGGAGCCGGACGGGGTGGTGCTGGCTCCCGCAGCCGGTGCGGAAGTGACAGATAAACCCGCGGGATTAGCAGCGTGTATCGTTGCAGGAGAGCAGCATCCCCTTCCTGGAGCATTAGTCACCCAAGCCTGACGCCGGGGCGGGGGGGAGGCAAGTGCAAGTCATCGGGTTACCTCCTCCTGCCTGCTCCTGCTCCCAGGTGGCCTGTCCTTGCTTCGTGTCCCTCCGGCTCTGCCCTTCGTAACCGGGGGGGG
>VXBL01007429.1:61888-141837 GCA_013400195.1 Aramus guarauna
TTCTCTGCCATGGAGCTTTCCAGCCACTCTTCCCCAAGCCTGTAGCGTTGCATGGGGTTGTTGTGACCAAAGTGCAGGACCCGGCACTTGGCCTTGTTGAACCTCATACAGTTGGCCTCGGCCCATCGATCCAGCCTGTCTAGGTCCCTCTGCAGAGCCCTCCTCCCCTCGAGCAGATCAACACTCCCATATCGACATGCATCAAATCTGGATGTGTTTATAAGTTTAACCCAAGGTCACCGCTGCATTATTTTACCTCTGGGCAGAGGGTGAATGTCCACGCTGTGTGTGATGGGGGGTCAGCTCATCCCATGCAGGCAGGAGGGGGATGGAAAGGCGATGGACCGTGTTTTCCACAATCAGCGGCTTCTGAGAATCCTGCCCATCTTAATCCCAAGCCTTGAAGGCAAGGAAGGACTCCTGGACCTGCTGTTACCTGTTGCCAAGGAGGAGGTGGAGATTATAAGCACATGATCATCAGTGCCCATTGCTTTGAAAAGCTGGCTGTCAGTCTGGTGGAGGGATTAGTGTTTTCTGCCTGAAATTTCTACAAAAACTCGGTCAGTCCTACCCCTTGTGTCTCTGCCATAGTGGAAAGCATCCTTACCTCTCATCCCCATGCAGGGCATGCTGAGCCACTTCAGTTTTCCAGTGTTCCCAGTTGTTCAGGTGCTCAGGTAGGGCTGGATGGAGCTGAGGGAGAAGAGAAGGAGCTGTACAGCGTCACAGCGTCCGCCTGACACCGTGTCCCCTGCGCTGAGCGCTGCCGGGTGCAGAGGGGACAGCAGATCCCTTCATCTCCTCTTGACCCTCCTCCCTGCCCCCAGGGACACCTCGAAGCCCTGCGGGGCAGAGGTGTTTCTCTGGGCCAGGAGATGCAGGGGTTTTGCTGCCGTAATAAATAAGGTGCTGAACGTCCCGCGCTGCCTACCCAAAAGCACAACGGATGCTCCCGTCGCAGGTCCCACGGTCCGGCGGAGCGCATCTCGCCGGGTGGGACGCGCTCACGGGTCGCGTTTGTCCCCGGCACAAGGCCGGCTTTATTCGCACGGCACGTGTTTGTGTGCCGCGCCGGGCGAGTGGAGCGCGGTCCTGCTCCCGAGCACGGCCGTTAGTGAGTGAAGTCTCGTTAGTTCCACTTATTAAAAAAAAGTTGCGGGGAGGAAGGGAGAGAAGGCAGGGAAAAAGTGAAGTATTGAGAAAACACTCCTTTCATTCATATGTTGTTTACTGAAATAAATACTTCATTATTAGGCTTTTTTTAGGCTATTTTTTTAAGGCCAGCGCCACAAAGTCCCCAGTGTTGGGGCCCGTGAACGTGCCGTATCACCCCAGCCCGCCGCTCCCCGGTGTCTTGCTGCCGGGAGGTGCCTGGGGAGAAGCACCGCGGGGAGCGGGGCAGCGCGAGGCTTTCCCAAGCTTGGGGGAGAAACCCGGGGGCTGCTCGTCTCCGGTTTTATTTAGGTTTGCTGATTCCTTTCTCCTCCTCTTCGCTGGACGGTGCATGCTGTGGCTCGCAGGGCACCGAGGCAGCTTGAGGCCAAAACTGGTAACTGGGGCAAGGAAGGATTTGGGGTCTGGTTTATTAAAGCTCTGCTTTCGGCCAAGTCTGTGATTCTAATCTAGCTCCAAAGCCTAAATAGCATGAAGGCGTGCGAGACAAAAGCGCTCTTTATTTGAAGCTCACCACCTTCTGCTGTGGGAGCAAAGAGTCAAAAGCCGGCGGCTGCCCTGGAGCCTTCCCGCTGTCCCTGCAGCAAGCCAGGAACGCCGGCCATCCCTCTTCCCCCGCTTAGGGTGAATCGAGGCAGAGCGAGCCCCCCCTCCTCTTGTGCACGTCCCCCGAGAAGTGGTCCACGTTTACTTAAGCGAGTCTTCCAGTACAAGGGCTGTGACCTGCTGGTTTAGTCTTGGTCTGTGCGGAGCCTGGGAGCCTCTGTCCCACTCTCGCATCCTTCCAGCTCTGGCAGGTTTCTCCTCCTGGCATCCGTTTGTCTCTTCCTTTTCCTTTCCTGCCTCTTGGTCTGCTTTTCCTTCTTCCATTTGTTCCTCTGCTTGTCCTCCCCACCACGCTCCTTTTCCCATACTCACCTCTTGTTGTCCCCTCTGATTTTCCTCTCCGTTTCCTTCTTCTTGATTGTTTACTTCTACTGCTGCCTTTTCTGTTTGGGTTCCTCGAGTTTTTCGTGTCGGTCAGCCTCCCTGCAATCCGTGGTCGGAATAGCCTATTCCCATGGTGGCTCAGGAAAAATGCAGCACATTCCTCGCTTCCCCCATCCCGTTATCTCGGTTCTGCTCGTTGGCTGCCCACCACGAGCTGTTAAAGCAACGCTGGCGGGAGCATGTCGTCTGGTGGTTAGACACGCGAGGAGGCAGCCAGCCGGCTCGGGCTCAGCCCTGCCTGCATCTTGTTTTGCTGCCTGACCCCTGGCACGGGGCTGAATCTCGGCTCCCCGCTCCCCTCTGCCGAAGAGAGGGATGCGCAGAGCCCTGCCTGCCCAGCAGCTCCGAGCGCAGACCCTGCCCGCCCGGGTGGGAAGCTGTGGAGTGGTTTTCCCATGTTGTCCCAGCGCCGGGGCTGGGTGTGACGGCTGGCGGGCATCCCTCTGCCGTGGGACCGCGGTGCCACGAGGGCAGGAGCTGCAGCCGCTGGGCACGCGAACCGCGCTGGCACCGTCGGGCTGGCAGAGGCGGCACGCGCGACTGCTGCTGTGCTCTGCCTTGTGTTTCGGGTTTGGTTATAAAGCAAGAGGTCTTTAATGGAAGTGTTTTCATGAAAGGTGTTTAAAACTTTATAATGCAATAGTATTTCCCCTGCGGGTTTAAGTGGTCTCGTGCGGGGTGGAAGTTCTCCCTAAACTGCTGTGCTGGGGCCGTGGAGGTGCCTGGCGCTGCTCACCTCCTTCCATAGCTGCTGTCAGCTGAGGTGGGCAGGGACCTGTCCCCTTCGGCAGGGGCCTTCTGGCACCCAGGCGCGGTGGTCCCGGGGGGCTGCAGAGCCCGTGGGAGGTGCCGAGCTGCCGACTGATCCGTCTGACTGTTCCCGAGCCAGTGCGCTGGAGGGCTGCTACTGCAACGCTCAACGAGAGCCTGGTGCTGTTTCCGTCGCAGTAGTCTACGGTTGTACAGGACTTTCCCCGGGACTCTTTGCTCGACAGTCGTCTGTTTGCCGGGGAGAGCCAGCCCAAAGCGAATTGTCAGCAACTTTTTGGGAGGGGAGGAGGAGCGGCACTGTACAGAGGGCTCAGAGCTCCTCCGGGTTTCACAGCTTAATCCGAGCATCCGAGAGGAGGTTGGAGCTGCTTCTCTTCCCAGCCGAGGAAGCTCTTAGCCTGAGGGAGGGAAGAGAAGAGGGAAAACCATCCTGAGCCTTCCAGTGGAAGAAGAGGGGTGCCAGAGCCCGGGAGGCACGAGGGCATCTGGGAGCCGCGAGATGCTCTGGGCAGGCTGAGATGTGGGCATACCGTCTGCGCCGGCTGCGGTGTGGGGCGCTCAGCCTTGCCCAGAGCTTCGCCTCCCACATCCCACCGGTCCCGGCCACCGATCCAGGGTGAAGCACAGCCGCCCACGGCTCGGTTGTGCTGAGCACAGGTCCTGGACAGGCCAGCGCAGTGTTGAAACGAAACGCGAGGCGCTTTGTCTCGACTGGGAGCGCTTTAAGCCCTCGCTCGGGAACAATGGCCAAGCTATGGGGTCATTTGTTCTGGTATTTCAGCAGCTCCTCATGATTTATGGGATGTTTTGTTCTGCTGCTTGTCTTAGCTTCCCCCTCTCCACCCTCCCCGTCTCCATCCCTTCTCCATTTCAGCTCCTCCTCCCCCCGCTCCCAATTCCCCTAATAGCTGTGGAGCCTCTCTGCCTTATGAAGTCATGGTATCTGTGACTTATTGAATTAGCCGTATAGGAGCTGGACGTCCACGCTGCACTGTGGTCTGCCGGGGTGTCCGGACTGCCCGGGGAGCCGGCCTGCGGCAGGGCCCCTTGCCCAAGTGCTCCGGGCAGCCCGAGCATCCCTGTGGTGGGGCAGATTGACGTTGCCATCAGCAGGACGCTGGAAAGTCGGTTTACGGGCGATAAATGCAGTTGAGAGGAGCTGCGGCCCCAGCACACAAGGACGGCTCTGCACAGACTCCCCTGGAACGGGGAGGGGGGGTGCTGGCTGCTCGGGGTGCTGCCATCCCCCCAGCGCCCAGGACACCTCTCCATGGGTGAGGCGGACAGCAGCCAAGGAGCCCCAGAGCTTTCGGTGTTGAACTAGGCACGGGGGGATGTGGCTCAAGAGCTTGGCTTTATCCCCGGCACCCTGCGGACGGCCACGGTCGATGCCTGTGGGCGTATGGGGGGAGCAGGAGTTCACCCCCACCCCCCCGAGCTGGTGGGACAAGGATTCACCAGTGACTGTGAGGGACTCGCTGACGGGGACGGGGAGGAGCGAGCCCCCAAAATATCTCCCTGAAAGTTGGGTTTGCCTTTTGGAAAGCGTTTGAATGGAATTATTTTTTTGCAGAAAATCACCTTTTATCCTCATTGGCCAACATGGTCACGTGCCAACAGACAGAGGCTCAAGGAGAGGGGCTGTTTATCAGGGAGTGTAGCGACAGGACAAGGGGGAATGGGTTTAAACTAAAGGAGGGGAGATTTAAATTAGATACTGGGAAGAAATCCTTCCCTGTGAGGGTGCTGAGGCCCTGGCCCAGGGTGCCCAGAGAAGCTGTGGCTGCCCCTGGCTCCCTGGCAGTGTTCAAGGCCAGGTTGGATGGGGCTTTGGGCAACCTGGGCTAGTGGAGGGTGTCCCTGCCCATGGCAGGGGTGGCACTGGGTGGGCTGGGAGGTCCCTGCCCACCCAAACCAGTCTGGGATTCTGGGATTCTGGGATTCAAGGGTCACTGCTGTTCACAGCAATACCGATGCTCCTGCAGCCGGTCCTTGGCCTGGGCAGGGCTTTGCAATGGCAGAGGAGTCGTGGTCCATGCAGCTCCACTTCTGCTGCCCCGCGCTGCCAGCTGGGAGCTGGGGGCACCCGGCCGGTGGGTCTGGGTGGGAAGGGGGGCAGCACAGGGGGGGTTCAGGGCCGTCCAAATCCATAGGGTCTGTGCCAGGCTTGTGCCTCCGCTCAGGATGCCGCAAGCCTCCGTCAGCCCAGGTTTCCTCCTTGTCTGGGGAGAGGCAGCTCGGCTTGTGATTACGATGAGGCTGGAGAGGTCGGGAGAAGACAAGGGCCGGATCCTGTCTGTGTGCGGTGCTGTGACCTGCTGCCGCAGGCGCTGGCTCCAGCAGGTCCAGCGGTCCCGTCTGCATTTGTTTCTCATGTCACTTCAGCAGGAAAAATTGAGCCCTCTGGGAAAGGAAGGAAAATGTTCAGAGAAGACTGATTTCCAGGTTCTCCCTGTCTGGGACTGGAGCCCTCAGCCAGATCCCTTCCTCACTGAGAGCACAGGAAGCAAATATCATTTATTTAAAAGACAAATTTAAAATACTGCGTTGATGTGTTATTCTGGCCGCTTCCCTCTGCTGGTAGCTGATACCTCCAAGCCCCGCTGAGATTATTTCTCAGTGCAGCATATCCATAATCCTCAGCACACTTTGATTTCTCTCACATAGCCCATTTAGAATCATAGAATCATTTAGGTTGGAAAAGACCCTTAAGATCATCGAGTCCAACCATAAACCCAACACTGTCAAGTCCCCATTTGCCTGATTTTTGTTTTATTCTCTTCATCTCTTTGCCATTTCCCCTGGCCTGGATATGCAAAGCAGGATGGATGCCTTGATCCCTGCTGAGGAGTGTGGAAGATGTTCTTCATCCCACAGGATCTCCACTGGTTCTTCTCCATGGATGTGTCCATCCGCAGAAGGTGCTAGTTGCCTGGATTTGTACAGCAGGCAGCCCAAGCCCCATGGTTATGCTGTGGGGAAAGTGCAGAGGTGCGACAATCCTAGTTCGGATGTCTGAATTGTCGTGTAAGTCAAGCCCTTCCTGATGGCCCCACAGATCCTCCACACCAGCTGGTATTCCCATAGTGTCAGTGCGCTGGATTTGAGGGTCTTGGCTCTCCCAGTCTTCTTAGCACACAAAAAATATCTCAATATATTTCTCTTAGTGGGAATATCGATAAAAGTCTGGGTTTCCTACTAGTGGTTGGGTCTTCAGACCTGCTGGGTTTGAACCTGGCTGCTCCATGAGCCGATTTGCCCCTGGGGAGGGGCAATGCAGATGAGTCTGGAGCAGCCCCACCAAGGCAGGTGGGCTGCCCCAGCCCCCAGGCTGCCCGGCAGCGTTTCCCCCAGCCCTGGGGACAGCTTTGCCCTGGGAGGAAAGGGACCGCTGGCTTTGCTGCTGATGCTGCCAGGGACACTGGGGTGGGGAGGTGCAGGAGCATCAGCACCTCGTGTTTCCGGATAGTCCTGACAGCCGGCACTTTCAAGGTATTTGAGTACTTTTAATCCTCCCTTGTCCCTCAAACAGCAGTAGTCCCTGTTGCGCAGGTTTCCTCTGCTCTCTGGTAGTTTCCTACTGGCTGAGACACTTCTGCCTGCCAGAGCTCCAGGAACCTCCTGTTTATCTTCCTGGAGAGCGTCTCTCGGTGCCAGGTCAATACTGGACCTACTGGCTTGGTTGCCAACAGGATGGGCAGCACTCAGTGGGGAGGCCAAACTGGACGTTGACGTCAGCCCAGGACACTTGTGACAGGTGTGTTAGGATCTCTCACTTCCTCAGGTGTGTTATTTCCCTTCTCCACCTTTGCTTGAGTCTTTCCTGCTGCCTGCACACTCCCTCTTTCCCATCACTTTGCTTCACACCCATCCCTCTTGCCTACCTTTCTTCTGATGACTTGCTTGCTTTGCAGAGAAGGTTTGTGAGCCCAAGTGAACTCCACATCTGCTGAGCCTCATGCCCAGTGGAGGTCAGGGAGAAGCAGTTACATTCCTCTCTGCTCCTCACTTCCAGGTTTCCTCCCCTTCTCCCCAACACTGAAACATTCATCCATCTACCCCAGCACATCCTGCAGTAGCTCATTCACCAAGGACATTCTTCCCCTCATCACACTTTGCTTCTGCTGCCTTCATTTGCACTACTAACAGTGAGGGTGGGACAGGGATGAAGATCTTCTGCCACAAAGAGCTGTTGGGTGTTGTGGAGGAGGTTCATGCTTCGCTTTGTCCAGAGGACACCTGGCAGCAGCTGCCAGTGTCATCATGAGAAAATGCAGATGGTCTTCACTCTGCCACGGTGCAGAGGTTCACCTGAGCCCCCTCCAGGTCTGCTCAGACAGAGTGGTTTCCATCCAGAAGTGTCCCAAGCAGGGCCTGTAAGGGCTCACCACTTAGTAGCTGGCAGGCAAATCTCTCCTGCCTGAAGTCAGGGCAGGCATCTTACTGATGGTCTGCTATGAGAAGCTGTTGTTTCTGAGCTTTGAAAAATGAACGTATGACATTATGTGGTGGCATTTGTTAAGCGTGGCCACCAGAGCAGCTGCTGAGCTGCGCAGAGCTCCAAGAAACACCTTTTCTTGGTGTTATCAGGAGTGACCCTGGTCCACTGCCCCAAGAGGCACCATCATCACCTTTGGTGGGATGCTGTGGCTTGTTGAGTTGAAGTTCTGCGTGCAAACCCTACAGCTTTCCAAGTACGTGGTTGTTGCAGCCCCTGTGATGGCAGGGACTGCAGGTAGATCTGGCAGCATGGTTACTCGGCTCTTTCCGCAGTCTTGTCTCTTCTCTCCACCCCCAAGCTCCACTTTTAAGTGCTAGGTTGGCCAGGGGAGAAATGTCTTGAATGAGGAAAGGAGTTCCCAACCTAAACTGACTCATCAAACTTTCTGGGCTTCACCCATCATGGAGGAGAGTGGCCTGGGCTGGGGGCCAGGGATGAAACGCTGGCCTGGGCCATGGGGGACCTGGCTTCTCCTGGTCCACTGAGCAACTGAGGGCAAGATCTGCCCCTATTTGTGCCTTGGTTTCTTACTTTTTAAAAGGAGTACAGCAACGCTGACCTCTTTTCTCAGGCACTTGAGATCTACTGATGAAGGAGCTGGCTGTTGCATTAGGACACTTGGCAACTGGGGTCTTCTGCTGGCAAACCCCTTCCCCCAGCCCCAGGGACGAGATGTGGGCTGGCTCCGAGCTCAGAGTGGCAGGTCGAGCTTTACTCTTCGGCTTTGTAAGTTTGGGATTGCAACCTGGAGCTGTTAGCTTGTGTTACCTCTTCAGCAAAGAGCACCAAGGTCAAGGTTTCTGTGCTGCGTGCACCGTGTCCTGCGCAGCTGGAACTTGCTCTGCCCAGGCAGCAGATGCTGAAAAAAGTGAGTCTTTTTTTTCCCCCACAAGTGGTGTTCTCCTTGATCAGCATCTTGGCTGGGTAAGAGGAGGCAGTTATTCTGGTCAGAGGCAGTGGCAGGAGCGAGGCGGGCAGGCAGATGAGGAGATCCAGGCAGATGTCATCTTAAAACCAATTCTTTTGGGTTTAAACGTCACTATGCACCGGGCTCTGGAATCAGAGGGTGCTCGCTTCTGCTCTGTGATGGAGCCTTCAGCCTTTCTGCAAGCCTGGCCAACGTCTGAAGACCGAAGCCTGGAAGGAGAGACTCAGCAGTGGGCTGGTCCCTGCTGCCCGTGCCCGGGAACAGCCCCGAGGGCAGAGACAGCCCTGTCAGGCCTGACTGGGTTTCGGGTGCTGGGAGGGACTGCTCTGCCTCTGGACCCTGTCAGAAAGTGAGGTTGGGTGCAGGTATGGCTTTGCTGGTGAGCAAGCAGGTCACCTGAAGTCTAACACGTGCCAAGGCACTGCCGGCTGCCCCGTCACTGCCCCATGTGCTGCGGGGGCAGCTCGGAGCCAAATCCTGCCGTGCCCCGCGCCAGGCGGGTGCTCGCGGTTAGCAGAGCTGTGTCGGGTTTCCTGTGCGCTCAAATCCCGCGAAGCAGCGGGCCAAACCGTGGGAAGCGAGGAGGCTGCTTCTGGACACAGATAAGCCGGCGTGACATTTAGCTAATGCTCCTGCTTTCCCTGTCTATGCCCGCTGTCCTGCTGGCTGTCCAAGGGGCTGTCTGAGACAACCTCTGCTCTGAGCGTGTTCTTGTTGCTCCTTGAGCTGGGAGGGGGATAAGCCGGTGGAGCACTTGCCTGCTTTCCGTGCAAGTGGAAGGCTGACGCTGCCGAGAGGTCCCATCCTCCCAGCGCTCTCCTGGCCCTGCTCTGCCCCGGTCACGAGCTCGGGAAGGCTCGTGGCAAGCAGAAAAGCAGTTTTGCTCATGGAGCAGAGCTCCACTTGGGTGAACTTCACATGAACTCATGAAGTTTCTTTGGCCGTGTTCTTTCCTGATGATGCAGGCAGGTCAGGAACGGGATGCTGTATTGCACGGGGACCCAAGGCTGCCTTCCTCATGTACCTCATGCTCACCTCATCCTCCTGCTGTGCCATGGAAGCAGCTGCTCCTCACCCCAGGTCGAAACGCCAGCAGATGGATAGAGCTGTCCTTGGGCTACACTGGGACCATGCTGCCGTAACTGCTGCTCCCCTTGGTCTTAGGTGGGATGGTACGCACCCCATTGTAGCACCAGGGTTTAGTGACCTGCTTCAGGTCCCCCAGGCAGTCTGTGACAGTGGTAACCCCATCCTGCTCCCACATTTTACCCAGAGATCACCCTTGCTAGGTTCCACGGCTGTGTTCATACTGCATCATTCGGTCTGTCACCAGAAAAATTGGGGGTAACGGAGCAAGAGGAACCCTCTGGGCTGAGGGCTTGTTGGCACAGTAAGTCAGGAGCTGTGACTGCAGCCTGAGCCAGCCCGTGTCAGCACCGGGGACAAGATGCGGCATCCCAGGTCAGCACATGCCAGGATGCAGTGGGCACCTGGAGAGGCTTTCCAGGTCCATGGACAACTTGGTCCCGAGAAAGCTGTCTTGCAGCACACAGCCAGGAGAAGCAGGGGGAGGAGCATGGTGGGATGAGCAGGGTGTCTCAGGAGCATGAGGGTGTCTCCACTCCCGCTTTCGCTGTTCAGGACATGGAGAGGGGGAGGAAGGAGACAGCAGTACGCACTGTGTGTTGAGGCCACCAGCTCTGTGAGTTGTTTCCCACCCTCTTGGTGATGGAGGAACCTACGCGGTTTAGGTCTGGCTTGAAGCTCCTGCTCGCTGTAACCATGTGAACAGGGATCTCCCAAGTGCTTTGAGAGACCTCTGAGGTGCGGGGGTTGGAGTGGTCTCCTCTCACCCTGTGCTGCCACTTCCCGTCTCCAAGGCCACCTGCAGCCGTTGGTCCCTGCAACCCTTCCTCTTCTGTGCTGCAGGGAGGTCATCCTCGTGTGCTGCCGTGGAGGGACGAGGAGCGAGGAGGGCACTCTCGCCCAACACGGTCACTGTAGACGGAGCCAGCGTTTGCCTGTATAACACTTTCCAGCGGAAGTTTGTTTGCTTATACCTTTGCCAGACTTTAACTGTTTGGGATGAATTTTTCCATGCTCACTCTGCCTCAGGCTGAACTTTCTCTTTTTTTTTTTTTTTCCCTTCAAGTTTCAGCAGAAGGTTGAGGAAAAATGGTAGCTGTGCCAATAGTTTTTTTTCTCCTGTCTTTGTTTGAGGAATTCTGGTGCCTCCACGCTTTGGAAAAGAGACTTGAAATTTGGCAG
Organism: Aramus guarauna; assembly: GCA_013400195.1. Taxonomy (NCBI): domain Eukaryota; kingdom Metazoa; phylum Chordata; class Aves; order Gruiformes; family Aramidae; genus Aramus; species Aramus guarauna. The sequence continues at coordinate 72,520 of VXBL01007429.1, forward strand.
GGTTGGTGCATTCCTGGTGGAAATCAACACAGATTTGGTCAAATTGTTAGCCTCTGGAAAGCATGGTTGTTCATGCTTGGAAGAGCTCTGCAGAGGGTAGCTGCTAAAGTCCCCATCTGCAAAGAGACTCTGGCCACTGCACCCGCAGCTCTCCAGCTGCACCGAGCACCTCCCGTTCCTATCTCCAGGGACACCCCCTTGCCCACGCGAGTCCAGGTCAGGAGTGGTGGCTGCGAGGAGCCCGAGCGGTTCCCTGGTGGTCCTCATTAGCAAGTCTTAAAGCACACTAGAAAAGATGACATTGTCCTTATCTCCATTTCCCATGCGTGGGAATTGTGGCGCTGGCCGTGGGCATCGCCTCCCTCTCGCCCTTAGTGGCAGAGCAAGGAACAGAGCTCGAGTCAACTTGGGCAGCGTCGTGTCTCTAGACCTGGAGAAGCTGAGGCAGCGCTCAATGAGAAGAGTGTTTCCCCGTGCTCCCATGTCCTGCAAGACCTTGAGAAACAGCACTTGCACTCCTGCCTCTCCCGTGGGTGTGCTTAGCAGCACTGGTTGCACCAATGCGTGGATGGATGAGTGTGTCCTGATGGTCGGAGGTTTGACCTGGTGATTACTGTGGTTTTTAATGTTGCTCTTCTATATTAGGGTGGAAATCTTTTCTACTTGCTGTCCTGGGGACTCTGACAATTCCTTCACAGGTTCTTTTATCCTCAGCTTGAGCTTCTCTACCTGATGGTATCTCAAAGCTTTCTGCAGCTAGAAGGAGAATAAAGTGACCCGTGAGGTGGGAAAGCTCCAGTCTGATGGAGGCAGTAGGCAGACCTCAGCTGGAAAGAGGCCTGGCTGGTGGGGAGGTCTCGAGCACTTGTGGGTTTTTTCTAGCAAAATGGCAAAAAAAAGTTAGCTTCTCCTCTTGGACCACAGCCTTTGGACCTTGACTCCACTGGAGGTGCATGGAGGGAAGGTTGGCTCTGCCGTACGTGAGTGCTTTTGTAGCTGGGTGGCAGTGAACCAGCTCCTCTCCTCCGGCATTGCGCTGGCCGGTGCTGGCACGGCACCGGTAGCAGGGCTACTCGGTGGGGTTGGACCCTCCTGTCAGAGGAGAAGACCTCACTGGGTGCTGGGAGCTGGTCATGGAGCAAGCCAGGAGCAAATCCTGGCATGAAGCTGTGCCGAGCGAGGAGCCAGCCTGGGACATGCCACCGGCAGCCAGAGGAGATCCCCAATGGGGGGGTGGCTGTTCTTGGTGGCGATGCCAGGGACACCCTGTGGGTAGTGGCCAGCGCGCCCAGCGCTGCCGGCTGGGTCCTGCTGGTTGCCTTCCAGCGGGAAAGGGGTTTTCTGACTCCAGTAACATTTACCAGCTGGGCAGCAGCTCTGGAGCCGGGTGTGTGCGTTTGTCTGTTCTTCCATTGTGTCTTGGCCGTCGTCTCCTCCTCCCCGCTGAGATCAATGTCTGTGGCCTGCCTTTTATTACCCCGTTGGGTGCAGCTCTGGAAGTCTTCAGCCCATGGTGCTGGTTTTCATCGTGCAGCTTCGGCATGCTTGAGCAGCTTGGTCCCTGTCTGGCTGGATGGCTTGGGTAGTACGATGGACTGGAGGTGGGTTCCCACCAGAAGGGACATCCCAGTGACGGGCTGGGGATGTGCCCTGGAGGGCTGCGAAGCACAGGTGGGATGTAGTTGGCTGGGGATGGAACCAGCCACAGGTATGGGGGAGTGAGCTCAGATGACCTCCACAAGTCCTTCTTGGGCCAATTTTCTACAATTTCATGGTTTTGGAGAAGAGGTGGTTTCCACTGGAAGCTGGATCTCAGTAGCGTATTCTTCCTGGTGGCACCAGGTGGCGCAGGAGGTTAAAGGATTTGCTTGTCATCCTCGCAGGTCTGGGTTCAAATTGATTGCCTCTCACTGCTGTGATGAGTCTGTAGGTCTCAGCCCCCACGGCAGGTAGCTGTGCCCCTGTGCCAGACCAAGCTGCACCCCCAGGGCCGGGCAGCAGGGATGTGTCTCCCAGGAGCCCTCTTTCCAGCGGAGTGGGGAGCTGAGCCAACGTTTGAGCCATGGCGGGGGGCCTGGGCGTGTGCATGCTGTGGACCCCCACCATCCCAGGAGCGGGGCACAGCCGTGCGGAGCAGCCCGTCTCAGCGGGGAGAGCCCCAGTGGGTCTGAGCGGGGGCGAGGAGGAGGCAGTGCGGGATGTTGCCCCGGTGTCGAGGCCATGCCGAAACGCAGAGCGTCCTTCCCTCACACGCTGGAGCCATCACTGGGGGAAGACAAGTCAGGGCTTCTTCCTGGCTCCTGGGGGATCCCGGGTGTTTCGCTGGGCCGTGGGTCCATGGCGGAGCCGGGGCGATGCTATCCCGGCCTCTGTGGCCCCTTCTCCCATCGGGACAGCGCTCAGATGCAGGTGCTGGCCCTGCACAGGCTGGGGTGGCCAGAGCAGCTTCTGCAGCAGCCAGCCCCGCTCCCTTCTAAAAAGTGGGTGTCGGGGCCCGAGCGAGGAGACGGGACCAAGCCTGGATGAGCGTGGCCTTACATCCCTCCTCACCCCTCCCAGCATGGCTGAGCATCCCCACTCTGCATCCACCTTCTGCTCCCGTTGGGTCCAAGCTGGGGCCCAGCAACCCCATGGAGATATTTTTTTCCCCCCCTCCTTGTACCTTCAGTGATCTTTGAGACCAGGCGTCGTATGACTCAGCTTCTGCATTTGATACCCCCGAGAAGAGTTTGCACACATGCATCTGGGCACAGAGCGGTGCTCGTTCCTGGCAGGCCAAGCCCGGATAGGATTTCTTCCTGAAAGAGGGGCGGTGAGTCCCCACTGCTCATCCGCTTTTAATATGCGGAAGTCTGATTTAGCCGGGATGGTGCCAGCAGGTCGGGGGTGTCTTCCAGAGCACCATTGACCTGCTCCAGCATCCGGGCTTGTGTAGTCCTGCAAGGGCTGGAGGAAGCGCCGTTGCAATGCCCAGCAGGTGCTCAGCCGGTCCCTCTGCGCTCTGGAGATCTCTCTGTCCTCCCGTCTCTACCTGCAAAGGTCCGGCGGGTTGCGTGTGCCAGAAGCATCGGGCACATTTTGGGTGCTGGGGCTGAACTGCTAGTTCTGGCAGTCAGCGTGGGGCACGGTCAGCAGAAGTTGACACCGACGTAGATCCTGTGAAGAGCAGTTTGGGCGCTGACCTTTAGGTCCTGTCCGTTTCTGCTGCCCGGTCCCTGTGAGCAGCTCGGGTCTGGAGGCTGCTACCGACTCAAACAAGGAGCACCCAGCCAGCCTGCAGAGCTGAGTGGCTCAGGCAGTGGTGCTGAGCTCCCTCGCTCAGGTGCTGGGCAAGCACAAGGTCACAGACCTTGCAGTGCAGAGGTTTGGAGGGGGCAGAAGTTTGCAGGGGGCAGTGGCTTGCCAGGTGCAGCGGCTTGCAGGGCGCAGGGGTTTGCAGGGGTCTGCAGGGTGCAGGGGTTTGCAGGGTTTTGCAGAGCACAGGGGTTTGCAGGGCGCAGGGGGTTGCAGGGTTTTGCAGGGCACAGGGTTTTGCAGGGCACAGGGATTTGCAGGGTGGCTGCAAGCTCAACGCAAGCCGGGCCCCAGGGCTGCGCGCTGGGCTCTCGGCACTGGAGACCCGGCCCCGTCTGCCTCCTGCCCGGCAGCGGCGGCGTTTTCCCATGGTCGCGGGGCCGCGGTCACACCCGGCGCTGCCTGTTGCTGCCGTGGGTACCTGGCGCCGGGACGGCCACGCACGGCTTCGGTCATGGCTTGGGGCAGCCCGTCCTGCTCGGTCCTGTCTCCATGAGGTTCCAGTTAAAACCAAATGCGTTCTCCAGCCTAAGCCGTGCTGCCGTTTAAGCCCTTCCAAAAATGAAACAAATACCCACGGACTGCAATTCGAATTGCAGCTCAATTAAGGCTCGTTCCCAATGCGATCATAAAACCTCCAGTACGAAAACAAACAACCCAACCAAACCACATCCAAGCCTGACAGCATCCTCTGGAATGCCTTTAAAATAACAAGGGGGGCAGAGGAAGATGAAAGCGGCATGGCGTGTGGGAAGAGGGCTCTTCGGCCCCGAGGGGCAGCCCGGAGGTGGGCCGAGCAGGTGTGGGGCCGGGCACTCGGGGATGGGGACCAGTGCGGCAGTGGTGGGGACGATGGAGACGAGGCGGGATGGGGACCGATGCAGAAGCGATGGGTAGGATGGAGACGGGGCAGCTCGGGGTCCGTGGAGTCCAGGGTTAGGCTGTGTTCCCAGCAGGATTTAGCGGGGCGAGGAAGAGGAGGCTGCATAGGTGTTTTGGAGCGTGGTGGTTGTGCTCCGAGCTGCTCCGATGGCGGGTGTTTGAGCAGGACGGAGGGGGGGGGCGCGGGGCCGGAGCAGGACCGTGGCGGCTGGAATGCGTGTCCCGTGTAACCCTGGCTTGCACCGAGTCCAGCCAGTCTGGTGCCGCGGTTCGGATTTCACGGCGGACTTTAAACCCAGCCATATTTAGCGTGCGCTTCGCTGGCCTGTCAGGGAGGGGAAGCCACAGCACAACTAATAAAAAAAGCCAAACAAAAACAATGTAATTAAAGAGACTCAGCACTGTGTGTTCCCATAGCAAGAACATTTACCCAAGACTTCCTTGCTCGGATACTTAATGTCAAGCAGCAATTAAAGGCTGGCATTGTGGGGAGCGCAGCAGCAGGGTTCACCCTGGCTGGGAGGTGGGAGCCCAGGGCTGAGCACAGCTCCCCACGGCAGAGCTGCCATCCCCCGTGCCCGACCTGCTGGGGGGGGGACGGGGACTGGGGGCTTTTGGCACTGGGAGGCACCCAGGGACACGTGGTGCTGGTGACGGGGATGCTGCGCCCCGAGCAGCGGGTCCTGAGCCCCTCCAGGCAGGGACCCCCTCGGTCTGTAATGCACATACCCGCTTAGCTCGATCCCCACCGAAATTTGGGAGTGCAAAACAGAAAAGCAGATTTTTCTAGGCGTGAGCCTCGGGGCAGGGCAGGCCAGGAGCTCTGCTGGGGCAAATCCTTGTGCAAACAGTGAAGCCAGTGGTGCTGGGCTGGGGTGCAGAGCCAAGGGCCTGACGTGGGTGTTGCTTCTCCCCACCAGCATCTCCTTCCTGAGCTGGGTCTGCAGATGGAGCCCACGCAAGCCTCTGGGATTTCATGTTGCCCATCCCTCAAGGGATGATTCGGGGTGCGTGGAGCCAGGCTGTGCCCCCTTCAGAGCAGCTCAGCGCTGGTGCTGATGGGCGGATGGTACCGTCAGCATCGCCCGCCTCGGCCAGAGAGCCAGCCATTGCGCACCGTCCCTTGGCACGGTCCCCAAGGAGAAGTGTCCTGGTGTCCCGGCAATGCTGCGTGTGCGGGCAGGGCGGGAGCTGCCCAGGAGGGACACACACGTGTGGACACGGCCGCTTTGTGACTACAGGGTGTGCGCGACAGTCCCGGCCGTGATGGCAGATTGTCACAGGGGAGCAAGGAACCGAAAGTCTGATTTCAGTCATATTTTAATGGGAGTTGAGCCACAGGCTCCTTCTGGGGTCATTTAAAAAATGTTATCAAGATGCTTAATTAAAAAAAAAAAAGTGAAAAAAAAAAAAGCAGCGGCATTATTGTGTTGCAGCAGAATTTGCTCAAGTATCTCCGCTCCCTTCCTCCCCCAAACGTCCTGCTGGCCCTGCAGAAACGGGGTGTTTTATGGGAGGCCTCCGCAGACTGTCAGCAAGTGATCTACTTGGTTGGCTCCGAATCTCTCTTGGAGTCCTGAAGTCTCCGTCTCTCCCAAATCCGGAGCCTGTGATTTAGGAGGGAGGTGCGGTAGGGGCGAGACGTGCGGGCGGGCTCTTCCCTGCTGTGCTGCACCGGGGGACACGGCCGTGCCTCGGGAGGACATTGCCAGCTCGCCAGCCGGCCCCGTGATGTGGGACATTGCGTGTCCAGCTCACGGTCTTCCCCGCTGCCACGGCCCCTCTGGCAGCCGAGTGAGGGCTGGTCCCAGGGGGTTCTCACCGCACCCTCCAGCTGCTGTACCCCCTGTGCCAGCGTTCCCCAAGGGATGCAAAAGCCTCCTGATTCGGGGAACAGCCTGGACGGCGAGGCACGACGCTGACCTCCCCTTGCTCCCGTGGGGGAATCCTCCACTTCTTCCCCTGCAGAGGTGCAGGGTGCTGAATGCTGGTGGGATGTGGCAGATCTCACCCAGGATGTGCTCTTCTCCTCCAGCTCATTCAGGTACCGAGCTGCCGGGAGTCGACTTTCAAATCCAAGATGCGGTGGGCTGCATGGCCACGGGGTCCGCTCTCTCCTGCCTTGGGTCATGAGGTCCTCAAGAAGCACCTACGTGCATCATGGCGTACCTGGTACGGAGATGGCAGAGACAACTTGGGGCCCTACCAGCATTGCCAAACCGGTGCCTGATGCCTGGGAGACTGCACCGACCCTGGTGCTGTGCAGCATCTCGCAGCCTTGCACCATGCTGAGCCACTCCGAGCTTTGGGCTAATAGCATTGGGCTTCTGGAGCTCAAACAAAAATGTACTGGCAGGAGCAGGATCTATATAAGTTAGTTGTTATTGCTAAACAAAAGAGGCATGCTCGTTTAGGCTCCATTCAAAACAAGCCCCAGCGGATTTGCCAAGTGGGGAAGAAAGAGAGAATCTGAAGGAAACAAACAAACAAAGCCCTGGATCTGGTTTGCTGCCTTGCCCTGGACCCAGGTTCCTATGAGCAAGTGCATTTTCCAGGCACGCAGATGTTTCTGTGGAGCAGGAGTGTTTTGCTCCATCTTTGCATGGCCAGGTCACCGCACAGTATCTAAATACCTTTGAGGTCCACACACCTCAGGATGGGGAACTCGTGTGCAGGCTGCAGTCCTGCCTCCTTGCAGGGACTAAGCACAGCGTTTCATCCTAGCTTTGAGTGTGGCTTTTGGTGGGTTATGAAATCCCACTCTTTTGGAAGGGCTCCCCTACTTGTGCTCTGTTTTGGATCCAGCCTCTGTTTCCCCAAGCCTGAAAAATTGCTTATACTCATGCAGAACGAGTGGAAAATACGAGTGCATCAGCAGCTCCTCTTCGTGCTGGATGCTGCGCGTCTGGTCCGTGTCCCCATGAGCTGAGAGGAGTTCCTCTGTGTGTTAGGAGCTCCTTCGTGTGTTAGGAGCTTGAGCGGTCTCTGCAGCGGAGTATTTGGTGCCCAAGTGTTTGTGGCCCTGCCGTGTGATTTCCTGCCCACACCAAGGGTGAGCGTGGCCGAGTGTGCTCAAACAAGGAAAGACCCTTTGCGCTCAGGTTTCTTTGGGAACAGCCTGTACATTGATCCTGCTGGCTGCTCTCTTGATGCATGCTCCCAGGTTGGGGTGAGGTTGGCTGCGTTGGGTTTGGCTCTCCCCGAGAGTTTTTTGGGCTTCTCCTGTCCTTTGCCTGTTCCTTCATTGGATAACCCCATGGACTGACTTGGACAGCTTGTGCTAATGTACCACTGACATCCACGGCTCCATGAGGCTACAAGGAGCTCTACAAGGACCCAGTCCTTCTCCTCCTCCTCACCCCAAGCCTCGTCCTTTCAAAGCACCAGTGCCTTTCTGCCTCTGTACTTCGGCTTCCATTTTTCTCATGCACGGAGCCCCGTGGCTTCTCTTTCTGCTGCATAGGGCTGCAGACGGCGGGGAGCAGCTTCCTGAAGTGACAGCCACCCACACCGACCCCGAGGACGGGAGCGTGGCACTGAGCTCACGTCTGCTGCCGCGGGCTGCAGTCTGCCCTCTCGCTGCCCGCGTGGGCGGGCGCCCGTGAGCTAATCCTTTCCAGAGCCAGCGTGGGGGGTGGCAGGGACCGGACACTCCCGTTTTGGCTGGAAGGCCATTACCACCAGCGGGAACGTCGCCTTTTCCCAACCCGGGCTCCCACTGGTGGGACGTGGCGTGGGATGGCCGCCGTGGTCCCCAGCAGCCGCATCTCGTGACCTCCAGGCAGGACAGTCATTGCCTGCCTGTCCAGGTACCTCCAGCCCCTGTCCCCGAGATGGGAGCGTGTGGTGGCAGGGAGGATGAAGCCCGTCGTCCCCTGGGGTTTGCACGTCTGGTGGTGCAGGTGTCTGGCGTGGACCGTCCCCGTGGGTGCAGCCTGGGGGTCCTGCAGGGCTCGGGGCGGGGGGGGGGCAGGGCTCCTTCCAGCCAGCCCAGGCTCTGGGCTCTGCTGGTGGGACAGGGCAGCCCTGTCTGCCATGGACTGGTTCTCTGCTGGAGGCTCAGAGAGGCTACGCCCTTCAACAAAATGCACTTAAAATCATATAATTACAACAGTTATTAACACTGTTTACTAGGCCAAGATCTGCAGCGTTGGAAACATTAAAACCCAGAATATGCAGAAACCACAACATTATGAACTACCCAGTGGATTTGCTTGTGTTCATTGCAGGAGGAGGGATAAAATGAAGTTGTCTTATGCACATCCATCCTCATGGGCTTTAAAAAAAAATTTCTCATTGCATTGGTTTCCTGAGCTGGGTCTGGCCAGCCCCAGTGCATCCTTTAGCAGAACCTCAGCCTTTGCCATGGAGTTTGCTGGTGCGTGGATTTATGGCATTGCGGATCTGATGTCCACACCACCTCCCTGACGGTTGCAAACACATCCCACAGCCAGAAAGCCGAACCGCTGGGGCAGGCAAAGCACCCACCCCTGCTGCAGTGTTTGCAGTGGGTAGGTAAATAATTAGCAATAAGAACTGATTGAGGTTGAGATAAATTTAGTTGGGCTGTATTGAGACTCTAGAGGCAGAGGAGGTGGGACCTCCTCCCACCACCTCCCCACAGGATGGGGCTTTGCCATCAGGGCGAGCTGGTGTTGGCTGGTCCTACCTTGAGGGCATGACATCTGTGGGTGGTGTTCAGCTATCAGTTGCTCCACCGCAAAGTTTAGCTCTAGATAAATCAAGACTATTTCACTGAGTCCAGATGACTCATAACCACAGGGCAGGAAACTCTTTTATCTTTGGGGCAGCCGGCTTAATATAGATAGATGTTCACTCCTGAGCTCTGAATAATTTCCATCTCTTTACTTCTCATTAAAAGCAAATCAGATGAGGGAAAACAGTGAGAAATTTCTCTATGTCGCCTCTGTTTCTACCATCTCTGAGAGAACTTCCTCCAGATTGTGCAGTCTGCCTGTACTGGGTCATTTGCCATATATTTTAATTGGCAGAAAAAAGTGCTTTTGCTCCAAAGCACTACTCCTTTTTTAAACCTTGATTCTGTAGGCATGGATGGAGCAAGGATCTGTTACAATGGAGTCTAACCCAGCTCCCAGAGAGGTAATTTTGGGGTCTTTCTTCCTTTCCTATGGGAGAGCACTGTTGCCTCCTTGGATGAATGGGAACCGTAGAGGAACTGGGCACCTTGCTGCCAAGCCTGTTAAAAGAGCCATCTCCACCTCCGAAGAGCAGCTGGGGGTGGAGAGAGGAGGACTGGGGCAGCAGGGAGCTCTTACACGTGAGAGGAAAGGCAGAGTTTTGCTGGAGAGTCTCTCGAGTTGGTTCTTTCTCTTTCCTGAGTATGTCAGATGGCACTTTGCTTCTTGGGCAGAAGGATCTGCCTTCTTGGTTGCCTCTTCCTTCCTGCAGGCAGGTTGACTTTTCTCTCTTAGTTTCTGTCCCCCAGTGACAGCAAAGCTGTATGATGCTTTTCTGCTCCTTTGATATCTGGGGTCTTGTATTTGCAGCTGTAGAGCTTTGTATGTGCCGTGTGTGGAGCCCCTTGGCATGAGGAGCCTTCAGCAGTTGGCCGTGCCAGGAGCTGCTCCATATCCATGATGAAACACGATGTGCTCAGGCTGCCCCGGCCGTAAGCTGAGGACTCTGTGTCCAGAGTGAGCTCAGGGCTGGTTCTCCAGCACTTCCCTGCGTGGTGCAGGTCTCTCCCCATTTGCTGATGCCCTCCTGCTCCTCTTCCTCCCCCCCAGAACCACAGGACCCTGTTGTGGGCATCTCACTGACCTCCACGTGGTTGCTTAGGGGTGTCTTGACACCTGAAGCTCGCGTGGTTGGTCTTCTCTGTCCATCCGGTCTGTAAAGACCTACGTTCAGATAATGCCCATCCCTGGAGGAATCCAGGGCAGCAGCTCAACACCGTGGCTTGGGCCACACTTGAGAGCTCTGAATCCGTAGGCTGAAGCCAGAGAGATGAGTGATTGGCAGGAGCCAACCTCCCCATCATTTTCCGCTTTTAAATATCACAGTAATAAAAGGTAAAATCATTAAAGGACTTCTGCATCCCACTGTGCCTAATCTGAAATCAGGACGATGAAGAGCACGTAGCGAGGTTGTTATTAATATCCTGCCTCCTGATGATGGCTTTATAAACATCCTCATCACAGGCGCAGCTTCGCGGTAGCATTTTGGCATGACCTTCTAGACAACTGTCCTGCTTTTTATCATGCTCACCGCTTGCTTGATATTTAACCAATAAAGTGATACGGGGAAGACCTTGCCCCTAAATATCTGACCTTATACACAGAGGTACGGGATCAAAACTGAGAGAAACTGTATTAAGTGTTGTTGCGCTAAATGCTCTTTAGACCTGATGCTCCTTGTCTGGGAACGGTGCCACGGGCCACGGCAAGAAGGGGATCAGATGTTTGACGCCAGTGAAAACCCTCGGTGCTGTCAGGGATGACTCATGGGCAAAAGCCCCACACAGCAGTGCGGCCGTGCTCGCGCCGAGACCCGGGACTTTGCCCGGTGGGGGTCAGGTCTTGGTGGGGACAGGAGGGTCACGGCTGCAGGGAGAGGGGAAGTTCCTAATCGGCGAAGCCAAGAAAAGAGACCAGCTTTCCCAGTGACTCCTGTGTGTTTATCATGGCTATTTAAAGGAGAAATCAAAATCAGAGTGGGGAAAAGATTTTGTAGCTTAATCAATGTGGGTGGAGAAGGTGAGGAGCAGCTGTGGAGCCTGGGGCTGCTGGCGAGCAGCAGACTGGGGGTCACCAGTCCCCATCAGGACTTGGCATTGTCTCGGTGCCTTTTGTCCATCCCCCACGCTCGCTTTGCTTTCAGAGGGTGCACTTTGCTGGAGTAAAGACCCCAGGGAAAGCCGTGCACCACAGAGGGCTGAGGGACGGCGATGAGCGCGGGAGACAGTTCCCACCAGGAGGATGGATGTGGCCAGGGTGCGCGGGGCCATCCCAAGCCAGCTGCGTGGTGGGCAGCACCCACCCAGCATGGGGCTGGGGGGCTGTCGGGTCCTGCGCACCCACTGCTGAGGGGGTCCGGGCAGCCCTGGCTGGGGCAGCCCTGCTCTGTAGGAGCTGGGGGGCAGAGACTGGGAGGGAGGAGAGGTCCTGGTGTGACGGATGGGGGCTGGTTGCAGAGCTGAGCAGCATGAGGTTGCTCGGGGCATCCCAGCTCGAGGGCAGTGTGGGGCCAGACCGGCCCTTGGGTTTGTATGAGCCCCTCGGGACCCCCCCGCAGGGCCAGCAGCAGTGATGGGGGAGGAGGAAGGGACTGGCCTCAGCAGATAACGGATGGATGAGGGCATTGCTGGCACCGGCATCCACCTTGCGGCCGCTCATGTTGGTGCTGCCCTGGCACTGCTCCATCTCCATCCTGAGCCGTGCCCCGGTCCCAGCGCTGCAGATGTGCCTCTGCCTCTCTGGCACGTCCTCCCGTGCCCCGTTCCCCCACACCTCCTTGCCCTTTCCCAGGTCATCCTCCCCTAAAATGACGCAGCAGATGCGGGACCTGCAGCTGGCGCAGGCCAGGAAGCCACCGGGCCCATCCTCGCCGAATGCGGCCAAGAGGCTCTACAGAAACCTGTCGGGGAAATTCCGCGTCAACTACACGTCCTTCGACGAGGGGAGCCTGGTGGGACGGGGCGAGAAGGAGAAGCTCCGCAAGTCCTACCTGGTCAGTGCCCGTTGGCTCCATCCAGCGCTGCTGTGGCCGGGAAGACGGGGATGGAGAGTCCATGTGTGGGTGATGGTGACACCTGGGTGGAAGCTCAGGAGTGTGTTAAGTGAAGCCAGCCCGGAGCAGGTTCAGCCGGAGCTGGTCCAAGGGTTTGCTCAGCTTCATCTGGCTGTGTCTGCAAAAAGCCGATGCTCCCAAGCCCCTGGGACCAGACCATCCCCTGCAGTTTGGGTTTGTGGGGTGCTGGTGAAGGGCTGGGGTGTTGGATGGGGTGGAGGAGGTTGCCCCATGCTCAGCTGACCTGCGTTTCTCCCTCTGTCCAGTTCCAGAGCAATGCTGCCCTCTTTGAGGCTGTGGAGCTGCAGGACCTAGACAGGGTCCAGGAGCTGCTGAAGCAGTACAGCCCCGAGGAGCTGGACCTCAACACCCCCAACAGCGAGGGGCTGCTGCCCCTGGACATCGCCATCATGACCAACAACGCTCCCATCGCCAGGGCCCTGCTGCAGGCGGGAGCAAAGGAGAGCCCGCACTGTGAGTGGGTGTGGGGAAGCTGCACTGTGCCCATCACCTGGGCCTCCAGCCTGATGGAGCGGAGCACCCTGGGTGGCAGGGTCCGGGTGGGCAGGCAGTCACGGGGCTCTGGGAAGCTGGTGCAGGCTGTAGCAGGGGCTCCGGTGGAGCCTGGGAGCAGGACACGGAGGGCAGGACGGGGTCTCGGGCTGGGGACTTGGTGCCAGCAGAGCCTGGGCTTGCCCTCACCACCTTCTCCTCCCTCCTGCTGGCTGCGCTCCCGGGACCCGTGGCCGTGCCCTCCCGTCCCGCAGTCGTGAGCCTGGAGAGCCGCTCGCTGCACCTCTCCACGCTGGTGCGGGAAGCGGAGCAACGCGTCAACGAGCTGACGGCGCAGGTGGTGAACGAGGCGCCCAACGCCGACTGCTCCGAGAAGGAGAAGCAGCTCAAGGCCTGGGAGTGGCGATACCGGCTTTACAAGCGCATGAAGGCAGGGTTTGAGCACGCCCGTGAGTGCCCGCAGGAGGGCTTGGGGGGTTCTGGGTGGCAGCCCCCATGCTGGGGGAGGGAGCGGGGCTGTATGTGGTCCAGGCACAGGGCTGCACCAGCACCCGTCAGAGGATCCCGCACCCTGTAGCCAGAGCTCGCCGTATGGGTGCATGGGGGGTGAGCTCTCCGGGAACACATCCCTGGGCGTGGGGGGAGGCCAGGAGGGACGCTGAGGGGTTCAGGGTGACCGTCCTCGCTGTAGTGGTCCCTGTGCTCTCTGTCCCCAGGAGTGCCGGACGCACCCACCAACGTCCACCTCTCCGTGGCCAGCAGCTCCTCGGTGCAGGTGACCTTCTGGGAGCCCCTGAGCGTCAACTCGGCCGTCGTCACCAAGTACAAAGGTAAGGACCGGGGTCCCGCAGCAGCGCAGGGGGCACGCAGCGATGGCAAGTGTGCTGAGGGGTGTGCTGGGGTGCTCACCCCTTGCACGCCACACCAGTGTGCCAAGCCCCTGTCACGCCACCTTTGTGCTCGAGCGCAGGAGGAGCTGGGGCTGCTGCACAGCCCGGCCACCGCCCAAACGGTCTGAGCAAGACCGAACCACCGTCCTGCACCAAGGCAAAACTCAGGGTGCCATTTGTTTGCTGCCCCCTCATCGTGCACACCAGGGGGGCTTTGCCATCCCGCTGTTCCTGCACCCCCCACCCACTTAAACCAGCTGTATTTGGCTTCTGGAGACTTTCTTCCATCCCCAGCCCCCCACCCATGGTTTGAGGGTGCTGCCCTGTCTGACGTGGCTTGGCGAGGAGGACCACAGCTCCCCGTGCCGTCCCCCCGGCCGTGGCTCCCCCTCTCCCCTGCCTTCACTCCGCTGCCTCCAGCTGCCTGCGGTCCTTCTGCAGCTGCTGGCCCTGGCACGCCGCAGCCAGCCCTGGCAGCCCGTCCCCGCTCCGCGGCCACGCGGCACCTTGGGGTCTCTGTCTCTCTTCTTTCAGTGGAGTGGAGCTGCTCCCCCACCTTCTCGCCGCTGCTGGGGGAGGCTGTGATCGACAAGCTGAAGAACCTGCACTTCACCATCCGGGGGCTGGTGTCGGTGAGCTCTCGGGGTGCCCCGCGGGGGTCCAGGCTGCGGGGGGAGAGCTCATGGCCGGGAAAAGCCGCTGGCCACGGTGCAGCCCGTGGGATCGTTCCGTGCAGCTGATGCAGGGAGGGGATGGGGCATGGTTTCAAGTAGGAGGAACAGGATTGTGCCACGGTGCTGTTCAGCACAGCCCGTGGCAGAGCTAAGAGCGTGGGGCTGGGCGGGACGTCCGTCTGTCCCCGCGTGGCCGTGGCCACCCTGGCCTTGGGGAAAGCCCCTGCGCGGGGTGCCTGGGGGCTCGCGAGTGAAAGGCAGAGCGGGCCGGTTCCCCGAGCGCCTGATTTATCCTCCGTCCCCCACCCCGCTCCCGTCTCCACCCGTGCTCCTCCTGGGCAATAAATCAGGGGCTCGTTCCTCTGCCACCTGCACAGATCGACCCCCCCCGCACCAGCCCTGTCGCTCTTTGGAGAAGGAGGGGGGGACCAGCCCCGTCTCCATCTCCGGCAGCTCGGCAAGGTCACGGGCTGGTTGGGGCCGGGCCTCCCCGCTGTTTTATCTCCCTGAGACCCGCAGGGGCCACGCTGCCTGTCAGCTGTCCCCTCCCCGGGGGCTGCCGTCCTGTCCCTGGCACGCATTGGACTGGCGGGGGGGAGACGGGGTGGGATGGGGACCGTGGCAGGATGGAGCTTGGGCTGGGAACACGGGGAGACTCTGGGATGGGTGAGGTGCAGCACCGAAGCGCCGGGGCAGGCAGGGCCCGCCGGCTCGAGGAGCAGGGAAAGCCCTGGATGGGTTAGAGGGGCGTAGCCAAGGCGGTGGTGCCGGAGCCCCCCAGCCTCTGTCGGAGCGGGAGAGCTGTGACAGGGATGTGTGCGGTGGGATGGGGCTCGAGCGGAGCCCGGAGCAGCCCTGTGGCAAGGAGCTGGCCCAAGCCCATCAATCACACTTTCAGAGCTGCTTCGCAGGCTCCTGTCCGCCTTCATGAGTGCCTGGAGGCCTTGCAACATCTGGCAGCTTGACTGAGCTTTAATCAACGGCGTTTAATCAATGTTGCCATGCCACGAGCCCTCGACAGCGTTGGGCCGGCTCCCTCTCTCCGGGGGCCAGATCCTTGCACATCCCACGGGAAGGCAGCACCCCGACCCGCCAGGCTCTGGAAGCGCCACGTCTTTGGGGCCAGAGCATCTCCTGGCAAGGGGCATCTGCAATGTCCCATCTTTCCTCTGCCCCCCCCCAAACCAGCTACCCGGGCCGTGGGGATTCTCTAGTGTCTGATAACAAGAGCTGCGGGAGGTCAGAGCCGGTGACCTGGGCCGCAGGCTCCCAGTTTAGCACTCATGGTGGTTGTACTGGTGTACTGGGCTGGGGGGGGGGA
Organism: Aramus guarauna; assembly: GCA_013400195.1. NCBI lineage: Eukaryota > Metazoa > Chordata > Aves > Gruiformes > Aramidae > Aramus > Aramus guarauna. Next base: position 87,864 of record VXBL01007429.1, read on the forward strand.
TCCTCCTGCCCTCCCACGCTGAGGCGGGACAGGCGCCGGCGCGCTGAGCATGGCTTCCCTCCTCGCAGGGCACGGCTTACTACGTCCAGGTGTCTGCCTACAACATGAAGGGCTGGGGCCCCCCGCAAGCCTCCGTACCCCCTTTCGCCATCCCTTCCAGTAAGTACCGCTGGGAATGCCCAGCTGGGGGGCGGATGGGGGGGGAGGCGGCAGCTCCCTGTGCCATCCGGGGGTCCCTCTCATTGCTGGGAGGGGGTCTAGGGTACCCGGGAGCAGAGGCGGCATTTGGGGTCTCGGGCCAGGCAGGGAGGCTGTGCCCGGGGGTCCGGGGTGCTGCCTCCGGCTGACGGGAGCTTTGCCAAAGAATAATATTTCAACCTGAAACTCTGGCTGTCTGGTAAAGGCCACCTGGAGCAGCTCACCCTCAGGAGGGAGCCAGGAGAGAGGATGCTCTGCTCTCTCGGTTAAACGGGAAGCAGTGCGGCCATCTCCCCCGCAGGAAGGACAGGCACCCCTGGGGTTTTACAGAGGTTTGTAATTGGGAAGGGTCAGTCCTTACCCCCGCGGTGACGTCTGCCCCAGAGCGGCCCATTGTGCAAAACCCCCGTTGGCACGTGCTGAGGGGAGACACGGTGGGATGCCCCAGCTCGGCCCCTGGAGATGCCCCCCAGGGCTCGGAGCCGTCCTGGTGCTGGGCGGCAGTGGGCCTGGAGCCCTCCCTGTGCCACCACACGCTCCCACCCAGCCCCGCGTTCCCTGGCACCGAGCTGGGCTGGGGGTCACGAGCCCCACCAGAGACCGGGTCTGGGCTGTCAGCACCCGGCTGGCACCAGGGCAGGCGGGGGGCAAAAGCCACCCAGTGCCACACAAGGCACCCCAGGGTGCTGGGGGAGACAGGCCAGGAGCACTGAATGGAAGAAGCAGCCCCAAAGGGTGAAGTTCAGGGCTGAGCGGGCTCCGAGGTGGCCTCTGCCCATCGTTACCGGTCCCGAGACGGGTCTCCGCTGCACGGCGGGCTCAGCGCCATCGGATGTGTAAGGAGCGGCCCCACGCACACCTGGAGAGGCTGAGCCCGTCCCCCGGAGCGGGGCGGTGGGCGCACAGTCCCTGCCACCACGCTTGCAGGCAGCGAGGGCCCCGGCGTGCTGCTGCACGTGAGCGGTGAGCGCACGGCGTGCAGGTGTGACAGCACGTGAGCAGCCGTGCGGGCACAGACGTGCAGGCACCCCGCGCGGCTCCAGCTGCAGATGCACAAGCGCTTAGAGCGCCGGTGTGGAAAGATGCAAAATTCCATTTACACGTATGTGAATGCGTATAGCGAGCTTGCCCATGCACTGCCTTGCCCTGCCTTTATCCTGTCCCAGAAGCGAGTGCCGATCAGGTTCGCACCCATTTTAAAGCCCCTTTGCCGTCCCGCACGAGTCACATTCCCCGTGACTGAGATCCACAGTACGGCTGAAGTGAATCAGACGTGAGTGGGTTTTATTTATTTTTATCTCCATTAATATTTCTCCCTTCAGTAAAGATCCCTCCCTGGCCCAGCAGAATATAGTCAGGCACCTCCCCGGGTGTTTTTAAAGCTCCTAAAAATAGTGGCGAGCCCCAGCCAAAGTTAACAGAGCTGAACTTTCCATGGAAAACAGCAGCAGGCAGGACACAGGGGGTGTTTAAAGCAATTAATGTAAAGCTAACGTAGAAGCGCCGGCAGGTCCCCGGCCCCACTCCTGGTCCTGCTGCCGTCTCAACGGGTGGAGCTGGCAGGAAAACTTATTTATGTGTTTGCCGAGGTGAGCCCAGCGCTCGGCACTCGCCCGGAGAAAGCTGCAGCTCTGGGGAAGACCTGGAGGAAGACACTGGAAAGAATTTTTTTAAGGCTGTTGAAGTGCGGCAGCCACAGACAGGACCTTGTTGTTTCCCTCTGCCGTGTCCCCGCCATGCTGCGGGGGGGCCATGGGGTGCTGTGCAGATTCAGGGTGCTCCTGGAAAGAGGGGTGCAAAACCGGGCATCTCCCAAAGCCCAGCCCTCCCAGTGGTGCCCAGCACCCATGGCTATGGGTGTCCCACCATGCCGTGTGGGACACAAAGGTGGGGTGACCTGCCGTGGGGAGGAGGGGACGGGAAGCCCTCTTTCTCCCAGGGTGCTGGGGGCGATGGGCCGGGTGCTGGGGGTGATGCTGGTCTGTCCCCACAGACTGGCGGGAGTACGACGGCCGGGCTCCCCGGCGGAGGGGACAAGCTGAAGCTCTGGACCATCTGCTGGGTCAGGTGAAGACTGTCCACCAGCACTGCGTCTGCCACGGTGAGTGCACTGTGGGGAGGTTGGGTGGGGGCATCCGGCCAGGCCCCCCCAAGGCTGTGACATGGTCTGGGGGGCTGGGGTGGCATCAGGAGTCGATCTGTCCTACGGATGAGCGTAGCAGGGAGACAGCTCAGGCACTGGAGACCTTGGCAGAGCTCTTCCACCGGGTTGGCATGCCGTGCCATGGGCTGCCGGCACGGCCCTTCATCTCCTGCTGCAGCATCCTCTGCTCTCTGCTCCCCAGAGCCCTGCAAGAACCAGCCCCAGAGCAGGAAGCACTCGGTCTCCAAGAGCCTCAAGCACCTCTTCCACCCCGGCAGCAAGTTTCTCAAGACGCTGAAGCGGTGAGAGGCTGATGTGCGGGGGTGGTGGAGAGCCCATCTCCCAGCAGGGACACGGGGCTGCCCGCCCGTCCTGGGCACGGCTGGGAGCTGCCTGCACAAGGCAGGGACTGGGGGGTGCTCCGAGGTGGGTCCTTGCCTGGAGCAAGCTGGTGGTGTCCATGGGGACGAGTCCCATTGCCCAGAAATCAAACGTTTCTCCTTGGTGTTTCCATTTGGACTGGCCAAGCTGCACCCGTACCCAGATCCCTGCACCATCCCTGAGCACCACCCAGCACTCCTGTAGACCCACCACCCTCCCACCACCCACCTTCATACTTGGCCTCCAGGCACCCCAGCGTGTCTCCTGCAGAGGCCTGTCCCCATCACTGCTGGCCAGAGCATGGGCCATGGCATCAGCTGCGGCATTGGCCAGGCTTGCCTTGCTGGCAGCGTTGGGTTCCTGTCCTGCTCCTGTGCTGGCCATGTGCTGCTTCTGCCAGGGGCTGTTGGAGAGGAGCGGAGACCTGGAGAGACACCCTTTGGGAAATGAAGGGGGCTGCTCGAGGTGACACTGAAGTCTGTCGTACCTCCCGTGCAGGGGCCTCTACCTGACAGCCATCTTCTACAAGGATGACAACATCCTGGTGACCCATGAAGACCAGATCCCTGTGGTGGAGATCGATGACACCTACTCCTGCCTGCTCATGCAGGATTTTCTCTGGTTCACCAAGGTGGGTGGCTCAGGGACCCTGTGCTGTGGGCTGGGGCATGGTGGCAGTGTGTCTCCTGAACAAATCCATCTGGCCTGGCCCCAAACGCTGCTGAGATGATGGCCACCACCCCGGACACTGTGTTCTCCAGGGGTGTCACAACCTGCAGAGTGCCTTCATTGCAGCAGCTTCCACGCAGGCAGCAGTGCCCATCGTGCGTGGGGCACTGCGGAGCTCTCGCCGGGGCTGGCTGGGTCTGATTCGGGGCTGGGAGCAGCACGGGGGGACACCCCATGTGCCCCAAGTAGCATGAGCTGGTCCAGCTACTCGCACCAGACACACCTGGCAGCTCCTGGGCTTCCCGGCGTTGTCTCCAGGACCTCCGCTGGGCCACTGGCCTCGTGCGCTCTGCAGGGCAGAGCGATGCCGAGAGCCGGTCGCAGCCGGGGAGTGCCGGGGTGAGCCAAGTGGGCACCGCGCCCCGCCGCTGCCTTTGCCTGGCAGCAGCTTCCCCTCCGCCCCGGGCGCTGGGGCTTGGCAGCGCAGGCAACCGCAGGCTTGCCGCTCGCTGGGATTCGCGTGGACCAAGAAATGCGAACGGCGTTTCCACCCCAGCCCCTGGAAGCCCGAAGGTGGGCGATGGGCCGGTGCGGCGCTGGGCAGGCTGCGTGCCGCAGCGGGTGGGCGCTGCCTCTCCGCAGGGATGCCAGCGGCTTCTCGGCTGTTTAACCGCTTCGCTGCAGCGTCCTGCCACGACGGCTCTGCCTCTGTTGTGCAGAGCAGGATGCGCGGGGCGCTGCCGCCTGGTCCTCTGCTGTCCGTCGGCTTACGGAGAGGGCAGGTGGGCGGCTCAGGGCCAATGTCCTTTGCTGGATGGTCCTTATCTACTGCGGGAGAAGGCTGTCTTCTCCCTCCTTCTCTTGGCTATATTCTACTCAAACTTCAGAAGGTCTCAGTCCTAGATGAAGACAGGTATCTGAGCGGGCACAGCATGGTGCTTCCCTCGGGTACAGTCGCTGGATGGAGGCATCTCGGGGTGCCTGTGCCGTAGGAAGCCGCAGCCCTGCTGAGGGGTGATACCTGCCCGTGCCTGACCCAGCTGAGACAGAAAGGCCAATGGATTTCCCCAGAACGCCCTTGTGTGACCCAGCCGCAGGCAGCGGCGGGCGGTGGTGACGCACGGCCCTTTGGTGTGCTGCAGGTGTCGTGCATGTGGGACGAGATCCTCTGGCTGCGACAGTGCGTCACCGTCTCCCAGTCGTCCTGCTCCTGCATCCTGCAGACGCGCTTCAAGATGCTGCTGGCCATCTCGCAAATGCAGGTGAGGATGGGCGTGAGGAGGACACGAGCACTTTTTTGGGGGGCACCGTGAGCTGGGCTCCCTTGGGAGCAGCACGCGGATGCGCCGCACCCAGGAAAACCCCAGGCTCTGCCAGTCCTGCCTGCGGCTTGGTCAGCAGCAAGACCAGTGCTCCTGCCTCGTCCTCCCCAGCAGGACCCCGGTTGTGGGGCAGCGGGGTGTCAGCTTTGTGGTAATCTCATGTAGAGGGCTGGAGGCTGTCAGTGGTGCTTTTCCGGGCAGGCTGGCAGAGGGGAGACCCCCAGCCAGGTCCCAGCTGCCCAGACCCACAGAGCTCTGTTCCTCGAGGATGTCCCCTGACCCACTGCTTTCTCCTGCCCTCCTGGCACATCTCGCAGGGGCTGCTGGGCATCCAGGACCTGGGGCAGGTCTTCTTCGAGCCCGTCAAAGACAAACAGGGCAACATCCTCATCGTCACCCTGAAGGAGGTGAAGACCAACCAGACCTTTGAGAGCGTCCGTTGGGTTCCCATCTGCAAGCTGCAGACCAGCCGCAAGTCCGTGTCCTCCCCAGAGGAGCCCACCGCTCTGGACACGCTGCTGATCTCCGTCCAGGTGCTGCACCGGTGCCATCGCGGCAGGGGATTGCAGTGGGTGACGCTGCGGGACCAGCACTCCCTGCTCCCCCTTGGGCTGGTAGGGCCGTGGCAGAGCCCAGGCCACCGAGGGTTTGGTCCTGACTGCAGGCAGAGGGGGAACAGAACCCACCCAGCCTGCAGAAAGCCTGTTGCTTGGGGGGAGGCATCAGGCTGGTCCTGGATTCATCCCGGCAGCACCGGATGGTACCTGCTCTGCCGCTTCCCTTCTGCCGGCCGGGCTGGCTGTGCCGTGGCACCCGACACGAGGGCGGGAGAGAGCCCCACTGTGAGGGTTTGCTCAGTCCAACAGTGCCTTTCTCCTCAGGACAAGCTGGCTTACCACCAGCGGAGCAGCCATGCCCTCTCCCCGGGCCTCTACCTGGGCTACTTGAAGCTCTGCAGCGCCGTGGATCAGATCCGAGTGCTGGTGCCGGAGCAGCTCCCCAACATCCTGTGCCACGTCAAGATTCGCTCCAACCCCAACATATCCAGGTGGGGCTTGCAGGGCAGCTCCCCTGGGGCAGCCAGGCTGCTCTGTCCCGTCCAGCCTGAGAGCACCCATTGCCTCCCGCTTCTGCTCTCGGGCTCCTGGCAGCCGCGCAATATTCCCCCTCAGCCCCGCTGCCTGCCATGCAGTGCAGCCTGGAGCTGGAGCAAACCACGGTCCCCCTCTACCTCCGCAGATCCCGCATCCCTCGGGGTGCTGCGCCGTTGGGGGGAGGAGCAGCTGAGCAAACAAGCTCTCATAGCGATTGCACGTTCAGGTCCACCCCAAGCTGTTCCGTCCTGCATGTGTCTGTGGCTTTCTTCTCCAGGGAGGAGTGGGAATGGCTGCAGAAGATGGCCAGCATGGAGGAGCCCGTTCCTGCAGAGCCAGAGGCTGAGACCTCCCAGAACCACTTGTTTCAGGAGCTCCAAGTGGCCATCAAGGAGCTGATGACCCTGGTCAACATCCCATTGCAAGAGGTACGGGCAGGTGCCGATGTCTGGGGAGGAGGAAAGGGAAGAAGCTGTGCAGCACGAGAGTACCACAGCCCCTGGTCCCTCTTTGGGGGCCTGATGCATCAATTGGATTTTAGTCCTGTGCAAATAGAAGGCAAGTGGTGGACAACCAGCATCTGAAACATCTGCCTGCCAGGGACAGTGTCCACAGGAGCTGTTTGTCTTTCCCTCACCTGTACCTCCAAAGCAAGGATGGTGAATTTGGGTTTGCGTTATTGCCTGCCGCGTGGTTTGGTCCTGGGCTCAGCCCTTGCAGCACGAGAGCAGCCCAACTCTGCCCCTCCGAAGCAGGATGGTCCCTGGCCAGTGGTGGGATGGAGCTGCAGCCCCCTGGGCCATGGGGAGCAATCCCTCCTCCACCGTGTCGAGTGTTTGCTGGGAAGGTGCCCACCAGCCCCGGTGCCAGGCACGTGCTTCAGGCCGGGCACCCGTGGGGGCTGAGACCCAGGGCTGAGCAGGGCTGAGACCATCGCTGGTGCCACTTCTCTGAGCCCCTGCCGTAGTGACTGGCACCGGTAGTTTGGGGACTTTTAGGAGAAATAAGGGAGAAAGGCAGGCGTGCAGGTTGTGCCGAAAGCAAGGAGCCTCTGGCTGTGTGCTGGAGCAGCAGTGTCCCTCGCCTGCCGGTGGTCCCTGAGGACTCCTCTGCCGATGCGGAGGGCCCATCAGGAGTAGATGTGCTCAAAGCCAATTCCCCAGCACCCAGCAGCGTTTGGGCCTCAAACAGTTGGATATTGTAGTGGTGACGCTTGCAGCTGTTACCCGCAGTGTCTTCTTGCAGGCCAAAGATTTCCGCCTGTACAGCCAAGAGGTGCTGGACTTTGGGGGCCAGGTCTCCTTCCTGCTGCTGCTGCCTCCGTCGGACGACGTCTGCACCGCTCCGGGCCAGAACAACCCCTACACCCCTCGCTCCGGCTTCCTCACGCTGCCGCTGCAGATCTTTGAGCTAGGTGAGGAGGGGGAAGGCCAAAAGCCGTCCTTGCCAGTCTCCTTGAGACCTCTCAAGAGCTGGGATGGGCAGAGAGGTGGGCTGGAGCTCACTTCCCTCCCCCAGGAGAGGAGGGATGGAGGGGGATACCGAGGGCTCTCCGGGGGGGCTAGAGGAGACCGTTGCCTCCTCCTGTGTTGGGTGAGCGCGGAGGACCCCGTAGGGCATCCACAACAAGGGACCTGAAGTTTTTCCTTCCCTTCCCAGTCCACTTCTTCACGTATGACCGGGAGTTCATCACCCAGTACTGCCAGGTGTCCGCCCTCCTGGAGCTGGAGTCGCTCCTCTCTCAGCAGAGCCTCAGGGAGGCCTTCTCCGATGCCGAGCTCTCCACCGCAAAGCAGAGGCATCAGCAGGTTCAGGACTACATCCAGGTACGCGGAGTGGGAGCGCACTGGGAGGGAGCCGGGCTTGATGGTGCCCGCGGGACGTGGCCAGGACAGTCTTGCCGGGACGAGCGGCAGGAGCGTCCCCGCCGGGGCTGTTCGCTGGTGTTGGTGGCTGTGACACCCGTGGGGTTTCTCTGACACGGCAGACGGGCAGCAGCAGGCAGGGCTTTGTCCAGCAGCTTCTTACTGTGATGATCCCATGAAAAATCCCGATTAGAGAGCCGGAGGCTCCTGCTCTGCAGGTCCCCTCCTTGCTAGAAAAGGGCCTGGAAGTGTATTTTGGGACAGACATGAGAAGGAGCACCCCACGCCACCCCCCTTCCCAGCACCCCTGCCTGCAGCAGGCAGGTCCTGCTGAACCGGCAGCTGCTGGTGGTCGAAGCAGCATCCTCCACCTGAGAGCACTTCCGTGGGGTTTCCTGACTCAGGGATTTTCCGACTCAGGGATTTTCCTGAAACTCTTGACTCTTGGGAAGTTGTGTGGGGAGATCCTGTGTTTTGCTGCAGGGCTTTGTTGCTGTTGCTTGCTTTTTGAAAGGAATCCTTCGTTTCCTATTTTGGCAGCAAATGGAGGAGATCTGGCGCGAGATGCGCTGGATTATGGATGCCCTGCAGCACGCCCGGTACAAGCAGCCCTCCTGCGGGGTGTCTCTCAGCGGCTTCCTCAGCGAGGCCGGCGGTGCGATGAAGGAGAAAACCCGATCCACCTCGTCCCACCTCGACTACCTTCCCTCCCCGGCGCCCTCACCAGAGACCAGCCGTAAGCTCAACTCCGGTAAGGACCCGGCTTTGCAAAGCTCCTGCCTGGTGCGCTCAGGGGGCTGCCCGTGCTCGGGGGGACGGGAGGGCTGCACCGGGGGGGTGCAGGCAGGGCTGATGTCAGGGGTACAGCAGGGCACGTCTCGGTTGGGGCAGGACCTGCTCTGCCTGCACCTCAGCGAGCGCAGCACGGGTGTACGGTAGGGGCGTAGATGGTCAGGGGCTTCCTTGGACTCCGTCTGGTGCGAACCCTCAGCCGGGGTTGCCGACAGCAAGGCTGAGCCCCTCTTCGCTTCTCTTACGCCCCTCGCAGACTCGCACGGGCTGTCGGACGAGGAGGGCTCCTCGGAGGTGTTCCTGGCCACTGACAGCGACTACGACTCCAGCAGGGCGCAGAGCCCCAAGGAGCTCGACCTGGTCTACTCCTCGGGGCCCGAGTGCTGCAGCAGGAGAGTCGCCCGCACCCTCCGGGACAGCGCCCCGGACGTCCTGCAGACCCACGAGCTCAAGGCCCCGCCGCCGCCCCCACCGCCGGAGGAGCCCCGGCCGCCCCCCGAGCTCTACGACAGCGACTTCGTCCTGCCCAGCCGACAGATCGAGCTGCTGCGCATCACGGAGAAGCGGCAGGCGTACTGCGTTCGAACCAGCAGCCTGGACTTCCCCAAACCGGTCTGCCAGGTGGCCAGAAAGTCCTGCCCCGGCTCCGTCGACAGCTCCCCGACGGAGAGCAGGCCCGCGGGCCACTGCGGCCAGCTCAGGCTGGGGACTGGCTCGACACCCAGCCCCGAGCACGGCCGGGGCGGGCAGGGCTCTGAGCCCGTCTTCCGAACGCGCTCAGCCGAGTGGACTCAGAGCTTCCAGGAGCAGCCGGAGCAGCCCGGGTGCTTGGCCGACCGAGGGAAGAAGCCGGGCTCCATCATCTTGCGGGTCTGCCCTCAGTACGAAACCGGACTCTCCAAAGAGACCAGTGTCAAGGTACCGGAGCCTGCAAAGGGCAGTGCTGTGGCTCTGCCGTGCCCAGATGGAAAGGGCTGGCGGGATGGGGAGGCAGGCAGCGGGGGTCGCGTGCCCTCACCTGGCACTGCCCTCTCCATCCTCCACCGCTGGGCGTGAGGTCCCCGGGTGACCCGCCGCACTCCCGCCCCGCGTCCCTGTGTCCCTGCAGTAGTGACGGGGCTCCCAGCGGCGCGGGACGGGACGCGTGGCTCTGTGGGAGCGATAGCCGCTGCTGCGGAGGGGGCGAGCCAGGGCCACGGGTCAGGTATTTGTGGGGGGGCACGGCAGCGGAGCCGTGGTTCAGCTCTTGGTCCGTGGTTCAGCGGCTGACAGTGGGATAGTGCCAGCTAGGCTGAGCAGTGCGTGAGCAACCGTCACATTGATGGGTTTCCATCGCCACGTCCTGGTGTTCAAACACGTCAGGCCCCTGGCCGAAATCCAGCCGTCACCCCCTGCCCCGTCCCCGTCCCTCCCCGGTCTCTGCTCCCCTCCCTCCAGCCCCATGTGCCTTCGGGGAGGGGAGAGCAGGAGCTGCTTGTCTCCAGCCCGTGATGGCGAGCAGGCAGAGCTGCCTCCCTGCTGCCGGCATCAGGCTCCACCGGAGCTGCTGTGTGACCCGGTTCCTCCCCTTGCCACCCAGTTCCTTCCTCACCAGTTCCGGGTGGGATTCCCCATGGAGGAGGTCTCCCAGGGCACCCGTCTTGGGCAGGTCCCCCTCCTTTGCTCCCAGCCATGAAGGTCCTTTCCCCATTGCAATCTCCCTTCCGACATTGCTGGTGCCCAGAGCGGAGGCTGATGGAGCAGAGCGAGCGCTGCCCGCCCAGAAAATGGCAGAGGAAGGGCAGAGCTGGTGGGTTTCATTGCTGGGGAGTTCCGATAGCCCGTTTCTCCGCACTCAGCGGGGATGTTAGAAGCAAAGGGGCATCTGACTCGCAGTATTTATTTTCCATTTGAGAAATTACCATAGATTTCTATGCAACTGAAGCGCAGCCCTCGGGTTCCTGGCGGGCTGCCCACGTGGCTTTTGAAGTTGCAAAGCTCTGGACACGCCTGCTTGAAAGCGTTTTACGATGTTCTTCTCGAAGAAAGCCGAGTTCAAAGGGAAGGCTCCTCGGCTGGCGTAAATCAGCTGAGCCCTGCGATGATTGTTCGGAGCTGGCAGGGTTCACGTGGGCCAAAGGCTCGGACCACCCTGCCGGGGCACCGCTCGCGGCGCTCCGCAAGCCCGTACGGATGTGCCAAAGGAAACCGTCGCCTTGCCCGGGCCAGGATGGATGTCCCGCTGCAGGGCCTTTGAAGTCAAGTAGCGGGCTCCCGACAGTCGTTAGCAGCCAGGGCCCGGATGAGCTCGTTTTCTCGGCCGGATTTGGGGTTCTGAGGGCAGCCCCCAAGGATGCAGAGAGGGAGCGCGAGGGTAGCTGGTGGTGGGAGAACCCCGAGCTTGTGAATGGGACGAAATGTAGCCGCTTCCCAAAGAGGTTTCAGCTCGGCACCGCTAGTTCGGCAGAGCTGCCGTGGTTCGGCTGGTCTGGATCCCGCTCGCGAGAGGGACCTGTCGCAGATGCCTCTGGTGCCAGGAGCAGGGCTGGGGCTGAGCCCTCCCCGGCCGCAGGTAATGGGATGGTGGGGCAGCCTGAGCGGAGCGGGCGAGCTGGAGGTGACACGTGCCAGAGTTGAGCTGTAAGGGCACAGGGAATGCGGTGGAAGCAAGAAAGCGGTGCGTGAGTTGGGGCCCCAGCACGCCAGGCATCCCCGGGCAGGGCACGGCACCGGGCTGCGGCCGTTTGCTCGCTGGGGCGGCTGTTCCTCCACCCTAATGGTCACCGCTGTAGGACACGCCGTGCGCTGCCTCTGGCCCCCGGTTCCTCCTCGTTCCTCCCCCTTACCAGCCGTCTCTCCCACCTTTCTCTTTCCGCAGCTGCACATCACCAGCCAGACCTCCGCCGGGGAGGTGGTGAAGCTGGTGGTGCTCGAGATGAATGACGTCTCTCGCGGCGTGCTGGGCGGCTCGGCCACCTTCTGCTACGGCGAGGAGCAGCTGGAGCACTTCGGACTGGTGTTTGCCTCCGACGAGAGCGAGCAGTGGCTTCCCGACGACTTCTTGCCTCTGTCCCTCCAAACTTCCCGGCCCGAGGGGCGGTTCTACGTCCGGATCAAGGAGACGTCCCCTCTGGTGCTCCAATACGGGCCAGCGACCACCGTATGAGAGGAGGGGAGCCGGCCGGGCGGTGCGGGGACCTCAGCTTCCAGAGAGCAGACAGCTCGTCTCTGATGCTTCCTTCTTCCACAGACACCCTCTCATCAGGCGTCCGCGGGGTGGAATGGGATCATACTGGGCTGTGTGTTATTTGTTTGTGTTAATTTTTTTTTTTTATTATTATTTTTTTTTTTAACCAAAGAGACATCGAGACTCAGTTTTTCTGACTGCAGAAGAGGAGGGTGGAGTACATAGACCTCAGAGCTTGGGAGGAATCTCTGCAGGAATGGAATTTTTGAAAGTAAACATTTTTAAGGGGAAAGGGGGGGAGAGAGCGAGGAAAAATATTACAAGAAGAAGCAGCAATACCTTTTTTTTTTCTTTCTTTCTTCTTTTTCTGAAAAGCCTTGTTAGGGAATTCACTGAAGGCAAAGCCGCAGAGGATTGCCGGGGAGGGTTGTGGTGTCAATGAGGAGAGGGCACAAGTCACAAGCACAGCATTGAGAAGGGTGTTTTCCTGTCTGCCCTCCTTTCATTGTACCTGGAGAGATAATTCTTGCACATAGTTCTTGGAACAAAACGATGTTATTATTTTTTTCCGGGGGAAAAAAAACAAAAATAATTGTGCTAGAGACACTGGAGTTGTGTAAGCAGTGAAGACCCTTTGACTTGTTCTAAAGGCAAAAGGAACCCACGCAGCCACCTCGTGCACGCCCAGATGTGCACGCCCAGATGTGCACACAGCTGTGCTGGTACCACCACTGGAGGTTTGCTGTAGGGCACCTACTGCAACACCCTGCGCACCACCCTGGGATTTCCTTTCCTCCTTGGTTGCTGTTTCGTTCTGGTGATTGTGCTTGGCCTCTCTTGTACGTCCTATAGCATGACATTTTGTTAGCCATTAGGTCTCTTGTTAACAAGGTTATTTTTCTGATCTTCTGTGGTCCATAGTAAAGATGACTGCTGCTGACTGCGTATCACTCCTTTCCTTCTTGCGCCTTGACGTGTAGTGGTCCTTCATCCCCCAGATTGACCCTGATTTCAAGGGCTGGGCTCATCTTTCCCGGGAGCATTTCATAGGATGCTTTCCACCCAGCAGAACTTTACCTTAATGCATAAATCGCACGTGTAGGAGCGAAGTGCAAGATAGAAATGTTTTTCTGGGCTTTGTTGCTCTGTAAGGCAGTAAAATCAGCTTTGGCATGTAAAGGCAGTCACCTCCACGCGGCGTTGGCAGCCCGATGGTTGTAGGGCCCGAGCATCTGCAGTTAAATGCGTTAATCCGGTCCTGCAGCCTCCGAGGGAAGAACACCAGGAGAAGAGGGTGGAAGGCAGCGAGAGCTCACAGCTGCATTGCAGCTGGTGCAAACCCTTGTCAAGCGAGCGGCAGCAAGCAAGGTGTGAGGCTGGCGGTCCGTCGCAAGGTGAGGCCCGTGTTGCTGATGCCCCTTTAGCAGCCACCTCGCTCCCCCTCTCTCTGCATGGAGGGGCTCGGGCCGTGCAGCCCACCTCCGTCCCTGGGTGCCGGGGTGAGGGCAGGGGCTCTGCAGGCAGCTGCGTGGGGTCTGCCGGCCGACTGCTGTCCCTTCTCGGAGGGTCGTCACTCCGCGCCTTGCTGCAGAGAGCCAGCGGCAGGCTGTGCGGTGCGGGCAGGAATATGTCCCAGCACGAGCCCTTCGCCACCCCACGTCAAAGCCACTCTGAAGGGGAGGATTGTGTGCCAGCCCCTCAGCTGGTGCGAATCAGCAGCACCGCATTGACGTCAGCGCAGACGCCGCCATGGGACGTGGAGGCGAACGGCAAAGGAACATTTAAAACGGCACTTCTCCCATCTCTTTCCCCCTTCGCCCGTCTCCTGCCTCAAGTTAAAACCAATCCCGCTTTCCCCGGTCAAGGGAGAAGCAGGCTGGTGCGTCCACAGGTTCCCATGAGTTTGTCCTTGTTGGGCATCCACAGGCATCATCATCCCGAAGAGGCAGGAGCTGCAGGGTAGCCCTTCCCAGGAAAGAGCCTCTTCACATGCGGCACTGACCAATGCTCAGAGCCTGGGGCAGAGGAGAGGGAAGGCACAACTGGTGGAAAGCTATAAAGTGGCTTTCTGGGAGTCACGGAGTGAATTCAGTATTAGACCAGGGCTACGTACAGAAAGCTACATCTGTGTTCCTGATGCTCCTGAGCGTGGATCCATGCAACTCTTGCTGTCCTTTATTTGACAGAGGGGGAAAAGGCCTCCCCTTTACTTAAGCGATTGTTCTCCCTTCCTAGAAGCCCCGGTCCATCAAGAGAGATGGAGCCGTGACCCAAAGCCAGGCGCTGACTCTTTGGCCGGGGTGGACATGGGGAAGCTCTGCACCTAGACCCTGCTGGGACCTGGTTGCCCACATTTCTCAGTGCAGAGCCGCTGCCCCGGGAGGGTCTCGCTGCCCATGCACGGCTTTTCTGCGGGAGTTTCTCTGGCCATGGAGCAGGATGTATCACCTGCTGCAGGGAACAAAAGCGGTGTGTGGTTTCATGGGAGCTCCTCCCCTTGCCTGGAAGGAGCAGGAGCCTGGGTAGAAGCAGAGTTGGATGCAGTCAGAGTGGGAAGGATGGGAGTTGCATAGCAGTTGTGTAGGTAACTGCCCTACCAGGGCCACTGCGGCGTGTGATATCCTGATGGAACCATGCACATCTTCAACCCCTTGAGATGGACTTTACCACACCCCTGCCCTGGAAAATGATGCATGACAAGGTGGGACTACCATGAAAAGCCCTGGGTGAAGAAGAGGGGGTTCTGGGGCAGGGTCTGCTGCACAACATTTCTTGAAGAATGGCACTTGCAAGGTGGTTGCACCTTTTCATGTTCTCCTCCTCTCCCTGGGTGGCTTCATGGGCACATCCCGATGTTTTGTTTCGAAACAGGTCCTGAAGCCTTCAGGCACTCTCCTGCCCTTCCCCATAGCCAAAGAGCAGGAGCAGAAACGGTGTAGGCTGTACAGAGGCAGCCTACAAGGCAATAGTCTCTGTGCTAAGGCCTGTGCAGAGCTGATGTGGCTGCTTGAACCATCCTGGAGCCACGAGCTGTTTACCTGAAGGTTGGTTTTTAATATTTGAAGGCTGTGTCACACACGGTCTTAAGCGGGATGGTGTCACAGTTAAGACTGGGGCTCAGTGGCTCACAGCCCTAAGGGGCATGGAGGCCCTGGGTGAGGTGGCTCAAGCTTTGCTCTGTCATTTCTTCTCCCCCCTGTGCCTCAGTCGCTCTCTGTTCCCTTCTTTCTCCAACCCAAAGCCATGCACCTGGCAGCAAGGGGCCTGAGCAAGGCTGGTGCAGGGCTGACAACCTCCCACCAGCTTCAGCATTGCCCTCTGGGCAGCCGCCACAGCGTCACAGCAGCACAAGGTTTAATGGCGTTTGCCCTGGCAGGTCTCCTCGCACTGGGGGCAGAGGTTTGGTGAAGCTGCTTTCTCAGTGGGGACCAGCCTGGCCCTTGCTCCGGCGTGTGCACCATGGCAGAGGTGATGGAGGAAGGTCCCCAGATCCCCTGGCCTCAGCCCTGGTCTTCCCTGGCACGGGGAAGCAGTGGCGGCAGAGCTGGAAGAGGCATCATTTTGTTTGTAGCAATCTCTTTTCTCCCGTATTTTAACGAGCAAAGCAGGCTAGAATCCAGGAGGGGCCCAGGGAGCCCGTGCCGGCACAGACCTGTGTCACCAGGCACAGACATCGCCGTCCCTGCAGTGCCCGTGCGTGCACACACCGTCCCTGCCTGGGTGCCGTACACCTACCTGTCCCGGACAACCCCGCATCCTGGTGGATGGGGCATCCTTAGAAATCTCATCTGGTGAGGGCAGATGTGAGCAACATTTATCTGGGGAGTGGGGAGGAGCAAAGGTCTGCAAGAAATCGAGAGCAGCCCGTTGTCCCCAAACCGGAGCTCCATGGGGAAGCTCGCTATGCCAACACGGCTCGTGTGCTGCTGACCGTAAGCCAAGAGCAAACCGAAGGGCTCTGGGGTTTCCTTTCCAGCTGGCAGCATGCAGGAGCTGAGGGCAGCAGTGAGCATCGCGTGGGGATGCATTTCCTACCTTGCCTGGGGAGGCCGGAGCGTGGCCTCCTCTTCCAGGCACCATGGAGCACCAAAAGATGATGCTGCAGAACAATTTGTACTTCGTGAGGCTCTTATCACCTCTTTGTCAACATCAGTTCCCTCACTAATAGCATTTACATGCAGATCAGTGTATTAGTTTTTGCTGTTGGGCACAGTGAAAGCCAAATACTGGCTTGTCCAGTCCAGCAAACAGGTTTTCTGCTCCCTCCACTTGGAGGTAGACCCAGGTCCAGAAGCTCAGCGGGAGAAATCTGACGTACTTCCATGAAGGCTAATGGGAACACATCAGCACAAGAGCCAGCCCTGCATGGTCTTTTTCTCACATTGTATTTATTCATAGAAATAAACCTGAATTGTGACACTCTGAATTTCCTCCCCAAACCCAGGAGCTTGTTGGCATCAGTTCTAAAGCATCTGCATTTCTTTTCTCCCGTCCAAAGGGAGTTGCTGTTTATCAGACTCAAATCCAGCTTTGTGTTTCTCAAGGTTTGGCTCTCCGAGACTGTCAGTGGAAGTCAGAGGAAGCCTTTCTTCCCTCAAACAGATGGGGAGAAAGTGCGCAAGAGCCGTGCCAGCCATCCAAAACACAGTGGAAGTTCCAGGGCTATTCCGGCACATGCAATTACTAAGTTAATTATTGCTCTATCATCTGTAGGAACTCTGTACAATTCCTGTGCAGCTACACGGACTGTTTACCCATGTAGCGTATAAATAGAGCTGCTGTATAATTGAACCGTGGTGTGATCGGATTTATGCTGGGCGAACCGAGGGGTTGCAGGGTGCCCACACTTTCCATCCCCAGCACAGATGCCCACTGAGGATGCAGCTTCGCCGAGCAGCCGCTGAGCAAAACACCGTTGGCCTGAGGTTCGCTGTCAAGTCGCCTTTGCTCGGGCGGGCCAGGTTTCTCCGAGAAACCACACACTGGTCTACTCTGTACGCTGTGGGCAAAGCCACTTCCCACGGGGAACCGGGCCAGGCAATGCAGATTTTTAGACCAAGATTGTAATTTCCCAACCACAAAGACACTTGGATTGGAGGAGATGGGAGTCCTGGTAACGTTAGCAGCATCGGAAAGCTCCGGCTGACTTTGGTGTGTCTAGGATTTTTTGGCTTGAGGTTCTCCAAACCCACCTATAGACCAGGCGGAAAACAGATCTTTCCACACCATGAAAATTCCCGGGACACAGGAAAGTCTTCTGTTCCCAAAGTGGCCTGAAAAATAAAACATTGTGAAAACAGGAACTGAAAATACAAACATGAAAATTAATGAGGAAGAAATAGTGCTTTATTTTATTGTATTTTCCACTCATTTTCATTTGAAAAACCAAAACACAGAAATAGGCCAGTGAATATCTACAAGTTTGCAGATATCTACTCAAGAATTTTGGAAGACACCATTTGTTGAAACCAACAATCTTTTATGAACATCTATATTGCAGCTAACATGGCATTTTTGGTGGGAAGAAAAAAGAAAAACCCACTAGATGATGTGTTAAAACAACATTTGTATATGGTTGTTCCCTCTAGGCCCAGCTTAATCCAACAGATCGTAAACCACATGCCTAAAGCTGAGCATGCACTTTGCTGACTCAGGCTTCAAAGAACCTTTAGAGATGCGATCATGTTTGTCCTGAAGTAGTTTAATTTGATCTGTAAATTAAGATAGCAACAAAAGTATGACTTTGCTCTTCGTTCTTTGACCGTTTTTGAGCTGCTGGCCACGTTCCTAGACTTGAGACGCTGTTTGAAGTGGGGCGGTGGGCAGCAGGAGCTATAGCCGCTGGCTGAGAGCAGCTCAGCGTTGTGCACATCCTGCAGCTCCTTGCTGGGGAGCAGCTGGCTGGTTCTCGCTTTTCACCTGCCTCAGCCCCCAGGAAATCCCAGGCTGGAGCTGGCTGTCCAGCCTGCGGGAGCTCACGGCAGCTCCACCATCAAGGTGCAGTTTGCTGCGGCAGAAATAGCTGCAAGCGCCGCTCCTGAGCCAGCCACATTCCTCTCTTCTTCCAAAGCGCCGTGTGGTGCCGGCCACAGCCAACCCACAGCAGAGCACTCTGCACGAACAAATGTCACTGCTCCTACCTGCAGCTGTAGAGTCTGTCGCCATGATGGTATCAGTTGACCTGACTCCCAGCGTTTTCCCTTAAGACAGATGGTTTCCAATAATGTCTCAAAACTGGAAATTAAATGCACTAGGTGCTTCCACCAAGGTCCTGGAAATCCATCCCACCAAGCTCCTGGCCATGCTGCCTGGAGAAGGAGGAGAAGAAGGGTGAGGTGTCCCAGAGAGGATTAGCAGCGTGTGCTGTGGTTCACGGGGGAGTGTTGAGGTGGGGGAGCGTACTGGGAGATGCTACGGCCCCCGGTGTTGGGCTGCTCCCCAACCCAGTGCTGCAGTTCCTGCTCCTTCATGAGTAGCACAGTTAATTGACCTACATTAAGAACAAACCCAGCCAGGTTCCCCGCAGTGCCGTTCATCGATGCAAAGCTCAGCAGGTCACGGAGTGGAGGTTTTCATACAACAGCACGGCTTAGATGATGGCACCACTTTTCTGCATGCTGGATTTTCACTCTGCCCACAGTTTACCCTGTAATGACACCAGTAAGCTGAAACCAGGTGCTAAAGGCTACTAAATTTATCTTAAAGGATGTGGGAAATGGCCAACTAATTATAGATCCATGTATCTTTAAAGAAAATGTCCCTTGGGTGGCATTTGGTACAGCAGCCACAAATACCATGTGTTGGGGCGCAGATGCAGGGGAGGAAGAATATGCCGGGGTCCCACTGTTGGACCCTGCAGTCAGTGTTGGTAAAACATGAGCATGGATCACACCACCAGGCTGGCCAGCAAGCCCTGGCCATGCCAGGTCGCATCCTGCCACCCTGCCCATTGCAAGCACCGAGTGAGAAACCATGGTGAGGTGGTGGTACCCAGCACGCTCGGACCGGGAAGGAGGCAGGGAGGCAGATGGGCTGTCTGCACGGCGGGAGCCAGTGCTGCAAGGTCTCACAGAGGTGATCGGCTTTGTTGGTGTCTCATGAAGGGCTCTGCAAGGGGAAGACCGTGTGATATGGTCTGCAGCCTCTCCGCTCTAGGCTAAGCACAGAGCATGGATTAACACTGCACCCAAGCTGCCACAGAGATTTAAATCCCAGGGTTTTTTTGTTTTGACTGTAAGTGGAAACATACCTTTTTGCACCAGGCTGAAGCACAAATATTTGTGCAAAGTCTAAGATGCGGGATTGACCAGCTCAGGGCCAGCTGGTGCCACGTGCTGCTGTGGCAAGCAGAGATGGAGCCACGCTAGCAGAAGACTGTGGCCCCTTGCTGGTCAGGCCTGATCCCACAAGGATGTGCAGGGCGATGCAGATGGGCAGCTTGTAGACTGCCAGGGGTTGGGATTCCTGGATACCCACAGGTGAAGTAAAACAGAGGTAGAAGATACATTGGATAGTCTCTAGGAAACACCCATCAGACCAATTTTGTGGTGATGTTTCCTTCCAGATGACTTTCCCAGCCCTCCTGCTTTGCTAGGTTAGCCCAAGGTCAAGTCTCAATGAAGTCTACTTGGAGATGTGCCCTTGGCACCAGTGGGACCAGAGTTTTGTCCTGGGACCCAGCTACCAGGCAAGGGGTGATGATCCGCCGACGCAGGGAGTGCCTCTCCCAGCAAGTGCACGTGCGGCAGGTCCCTCATCCCTCTCCATGGCTTAGGTCCTTTCTGATCCACGTCGTGATGGGGAGCTGAGGAAGGACACTCGCTCCCTCCATTGGCAGTTATCTCCCATTTCCATGTGTGGCTGGTACAGGACAAACCAAGTCCTTTTTGATTTGTCACCAATTGCGGGTGACTTCATGAAGCTGAGCTCAGTTGCGCCGTCATGCTCTGGCTGGAAGCGGCTTTGATCTGGGTATTTAATGAAGACGTTAATTGATAGCACGTGGGGAGGAATTTGAGCTGCTCTGAGCTGTCTCTGAGCCCCTCAGATCCCAGAGCCATCATCCCCTTCAAAACAGAACAGAAGAAGAGTTATTACAAAACAAATCATGTTTGTATAGGCGCTTAAAAAAAAAAGCCCGCTCCAGCTCTGTTATGCTCATATTACTGGCAGGGCTGAGCTAGAGAGACCATGTGCACCATCGAACGCCTTCAGCAAATTAAACCAGCATCAACAAGAGGAGAAACAAGGCACTGCTGTCCAGATCCTGTCCAAACTGAAGCAAGGCGAGACACGACGCGGGGCTTCCGTGGGTCCCGCTCTGCTTGGCGAGGCGCCCGCGACACAACTCCGCTCCTGGAAGCGCCCGTCCCCCGCGGAAGGGAGACTCCTGCCCGCTGGAGCCCACGCCTTCCAGCCGAGGATCCCTCAGCCCCAGCGCTTTGGGGAGCTGGAGGCTTTTCAGGGCTCAGCTCCACACGTTCTGGCAGCCATGGCTTGCTGCAGACTCTGTCCTCCTCTGCCCAGACGTGCGCTAACTGCAGGCAGCGCCAGGCCCTGCGTCGCTGGAGCTCGCGTCCTTCCGGACACACATGCTTCTCCTCGCTGATGGTGCGCATCCAGCTCTGGCCACTGCTGGTGAGGTCCTCTTCCCAACGGGGCTGTGGGTTACCTACTGGCAGCCAGCCGTGACCTCGTTGCCCTTCTCCATCACTTTGTACAGAACTCGCTTCTCTTTCTTGCCTGGTCCAAGTTACCTGCACCCCAACCAGCCACCCAGCGTACTGCCGGGACACTTGGGAGGATGCAACGTTCTGAGACCTCTCCCCCTCCGTCAGATTGGATTGGAATTGGCTGGTGGACTGAGAAGTTATTAGGAACAGACACCCCCAGACAATGTGATTGCACAAGCTTCATTTCCTCAGAAAACCAGGCCAAGAGAGCAGGAGTCTGTCAGTAAACATGTTGATTCCAGGGTCTTTTCTGCGCTGCTCGCAGGAAGGAGCACACAGCGCTGGCACCTGGCCCGCACCACCGAACGCTGCCTTTCTCTCGGGGACGTCTGGACGCAGCTCGCCTGTCGGGGGATCGGCAGCGTTTGAGCCCAGGGTTGCATCGCCCCGCGGCTCTTGGTGGTTGCCAACAGCCCAAAGTTCTCCCAAGGCAGGCGGGGTGGATGACGTGGGGTGAGCCGCTGGTTGCTCCCATGGTGTGCGTGGTGGGCACCAGTGGACCGGGACTCAGTCCTGCCGGGCAGATGTGTCACACTCCACCACTGCCCAGAGGTGGGCTGAGAGCAGGACATCATGGTGCTCGTATCCAGAGCTGTCCATCCTCCACGCTCAGGTGCAGGAGGATGAGATCTCCCTGTGGTATATGGTCCCTGCAGCCCAGCCCCTCTGGTTTCCAGCTTGCCTTCCCAACTGGGACTCAGAAATGGGAATCTTGGGGCATTTTCTCCCTTTCCTTCACCCAGACACTTATCCCTGTGCTCCACAGCCCCTGGAGTTACAGCCTCCCTGCAGCCAGGCTGGAGGAAGATCTCTTGCAACACTGGAATGCTCTGCAGTCATTACCTCCCTCCCTAGAAATTTTTGGGGTCAGAGGACATAAGTCTCAGTAATCGTCCAACAACGTCAGTGGAGCTCCGCTGATTTACACCAGCTGAGGATCAAACCCCTCCCTTTCCTCTCTTGTATTTAAGATATTTTCCAGACTTCAGACGTATACACAGAAGGGAGTTGATGGCTCCTGGGTTGTTGAAGACGTTCCAGCTTTGGTCCTGGCCTGGAGAAATATGAATATGGTGGCTACCCTGGCTCTGCCTCTACGTGGAAAAGCCGTGCTCCCGCAGTTTGCTGGCCGTCGAGCTGGCAGACTGACTGCGACAGGCATTAGTGAGCCCACACACATCCTGAAGGTCTCTTCAGTCTGAGATGTGGCTCCGTCACCGTTTCTCTCGCGGCCAGCACAAGCACGCTTCCGCACATGCCGTCGCTGCTCCATAGCACGCTACGGAGCCCACCGCCTTGGTTCTCCATTTCTCCAGCCACAGCAAAGTCCAGCTCATTGAAACCTTGCATGGTCCACCTCGGGGCTCACCACATCCTTCCTCAAGCCATTGCCAGGCAGGACATTGCTGCCACAGGGCCATCGGAGTAGGAGCAACGCTGCTGAGCTCAGGATGCACCCACTGGGGAGCAGAAAACCCAGCCACCTAGACCACGGACCTATCTGCAAGAAAAAAGACACCCACGGGCCTTGAGGCAATGTCGGTTTTGATGCGTAACAGTGAAAGTTTATTCTCAGCCCAGTGTTTTGGTCTGGGCAGCTGGGCCAGTGTTGAGGGGAAACGCAGTGAATATTGCTGATAGCTGGATCCAATTTATAAGGCACTCAGCAGAGACAATCATCAGGGAAGGAGACAAATAATCTTCAGGCAATTAAATTTAATTGTTCCGTCTGAAGATTATTTATCTCCTTGCCTGATGAATGTCTCCTCGAAGTGCCTAATAAATTGGATCCAGCTATCGCTGATAGTGGCTGCTTTCCCCTGGCAGCGGGGAAGGGTGTGGAGAGCAGAGCAGCGCTCAGCTCTGTGTGTTGCTTAAGATCTGTCACCTCGAAACATCTTTTTAGCAGACTTGAAAGTGTCCACAGGCTTTATCAATACACTGCTCCTCTACAGAGAGCTTGGCAGTCCTGGGCTAGATCGTGCAAAAGCTCCCGGACCAAGGTGCTGGGTGGAACGAGATCCCACGTATTAGGTTATAATGTCAGGCACCAGTGAAGATTTGGAAATATCTCTGTCGTCTGTCTGTCTCCACTTCATTAGCTTTTGGTCTGGCTGTTTGCAAAAAGGGCCAAGGAGGAGGAAGCCCCGCGGGCTGGAGTTGGCCGAGAGCTGATCTGCCACAGCACGGGAGTTTGGAGAAGGGTTTTCTGCGGGATTATGGAGCATGGCACCGCTCCTGGGAACTGCCCCGGGGCTCTCCATCCCTGCCAGTGAACATCTTGAGCCCTGAGCGGGTCAGATTAGAACTGGGACAAGACCTGTCTTTTTTAGCACACTTCTTTCCGTGCAAATACTGGACTTGTCTTTGCAGTTGGCCCCTTTTCATGTGTTTGCATGTTTGTAGCCTGCATGGAAATGGGTCTGCACTGGTTGGAAGGCCCAGCACATGCTTCCAACATGCTAAGTAAGGTTGGCCCAGGTGAATTAAAGTGAAGAAAGTCTTGGGAAGTCAGGAGATCATCCCAGGAAGGGGGAAGAGGTATCAGTGAGGAGTGCATGGAGCTCTTCTCCCAAGAGAAAAAGAGTAACTGTGGAGCAGGTTATGCTCTGGATGGTCTGATTTCCAGGAGACAGCATGCGTAATCCTCATTTGAGATCATTTACCCACACAGACAGTGGATTCCAGCCGTGCTCACGTTCCCAGAGCTCGTGATGGATAGGTGACTTGACCTGTGACCAGCCTGTGCTCTGCCTGTCCACAGCCTGTTAGCAGAGCTGAGCGCAGGCTCGGGACAGTGGCAGAAGCCTTGGGAGTCTGTGGGTGTTCTGAGGAACTGTGTGGCTTACTAAACTCGGGTCTCTATTCACCATCCAACCGTTGAATAGTTCAGTAGTATTTAATTAGCATACAATAACTGTCCCATTGAATTTGATGGAATACATGATTTTGGAATGCTATTTACAGTGCTAGCTTTCTTACAGAAATCCATGTGTCAGAGCTTTATCCATTATTATAGTCTTTAAAATAGGCAGATGTGCCTTTCATGGCCAACTGCATGTTTTATTAATGGGCTAGAACTATCAGATGTATTATAAATCATGGGACGTAGCCACCAATCTGGTGCTTCTCTCCTCCAAAGTCCCAAGGCAAGTGAGTTTAATTGCCTGAATGGCTTGTAACGAACCATGGGGCACCAGCTCACTTTCCTGCTGTAGGAGCAGGTTGTCCCAGCCCCTGCGGTCCTCTCTGCCCTGCCATCACCACCTCTCCTCCTGACCACATCTGATGTCTTTTGCCTGCTCTGGAGGGCATGCAAACCTCCAGTTGGCACATGCAAACCTTCACATTTATATATAGATAATATAATTAACATGGGCTGCTCTGCTCCCTCTTTTCCCTCCCATGGTTCAGCTATCACCTGCCCCTCTCCTCTCCACCTTCTGCCCTCCAAAGTCAAGGTGAGGAGCAGGAGACTTGGGACCTCTCCAGCAGAGCTGCATTCCCCAGGTCCCTTCTTCACTCAAGCCCTCACACTTGGAGCACATTGCACACAACTGGATCCTGTCTCACTCGAGCCAACAGAGCAGCATCTTGCTTCATTTGAATATTCACTAACAATTTAAATTAGCTCTTCTGGTGGGACTGAAAATACTGCATGGGTGATCACACCATCGGAAATAACCAGGGAGGGCAGGGAAGGAGCACACCAGAAGCGAAACCTGACATCAGGCTGAAGGTCTTGTTGAAAAGCATTTGGCAAAGACGCGCTGCCCGCAGTCAGAGCCTGCCCAGCGAGCTCCAGGCACGTGGCCGGTCTAGCAAGGGCCCATCCAGGACTGCCAGCCTCTGCGTGAGTGCCAGGACTGTCCCCAAGGACATCCCAGCCAGAGGCTCAGTTCAGCATCGCCGTCTTCCTGATGTGACCAAATTTTGGCAGGAGCAGCCTCCTCCCCTCCCGCCCGCCTGCCCCAGCACAGGAGCTCCCTTGGGATGCTCCCAGCAGCGGTTGCCCAGCCAGTGGATCTGCTGCTCCGCACCAGCCAGCGTGCTCCCTGCAGAAGCACCAGCGGAGCACCCAGACCCTCTTCTGCAGACAAGCCTGGTGGGTTTTACAGCTGGCTGATAACAGAAATACCCCACTGCTGCTAACAGGGAGCATAGCCAGTGACCAGGCTCCCTAAAGAGGGGTTAGAGAGTCTGTTGGGGGTGTGCAGAGTGCAGATCAGCCGCAGCACTACACGACCAGCGCTTGGGATGATGCTGTCTGCAATGGCATCTTCTCTGGATGAAGAATGAGTCTGCAGTCTCTGAGGGCTGCTCCTGAAAGAGGCTCAGAGACCCCTGACTGCAAAGGAAGGTGTTCTCCATGGCTGGCTTCATAGAGGTGTGAAGGACCAGCTTTCGGCCCAGGCAGTGGCCCGCTCCTGACTGCTGCTCAGGTGCTGCGCCCCAGCAGCATCAATGCACAGGAAAAGGGATGGGGGAAGGCTAGAAGGAGATCGTTGTGGTAGGAAAAGCACCCAAAGGTCTGGACTAGCAGGAGCAGCCCATGGGCAAAGGGAGCCATGGCGGATTGCAGACAAGGAAGACGGCAAGGAGGAGGGAGCGCAGTGTTGCACATGACCATCTCCACTCTGTGCATCTGCAATGATAGCGCTGGACGTGAGCGCAATACTAAAATCCTAGATCTGTGCGTAATACTCCACTGGGGACAGATGTCCTCTCTTGTTTTGTACACTGTAAATGCAATATCGGTCCCAAACCCAAATGATTCTCCCCATCCAACACCGTCCCCGCTCCCATCAGCTGCAAATGGCACAGATGGCTGGAAAAAAAGAATAGCTATTTTTAAAAAACAAAAAAACCCCAACCCTGTTATTTCTGCATTTTTTCTGCGTGAGGACACTTCCTTCCTTCCAGGAGAAATCAATCCAGTACCAAAGTGTTAACCACTTCTCAGCCATCTCCTCCATACAAGGTGAAGTTGTGCTGGCCCCTGGCAAACATCTCAGCACGCTGCCAGGCTGCCCCTCCTGGGCTGGGGCTCGTGAATCGCCCCTTGTTCCCCAGGGAGAGGGACGGAGGAGGCTGGCGGCACTGGCAAAGTCATGGCGAGCCTTCAGGAGGGCCGTGTGGGTTGCAGGAGATGCTGGACAGAGACGGCTGCAGTCACGCAACGGAGCAAGAGAGGGTGAAGGAGCTCAGCCCGGCTGCCTGTGCAGTTGGCTTCCCAGCAGATCAGGAGCAGGATGAGTCCTTGGCAGGGACAGCCTGCTAGCAGCTCGGAGGGGGTGGACGGTGCCAGCAGACCACATCCTCATGGGACTGCAGTGCGCTGGCAGGACATACCTCCGAGCAGTGCCAAGGACAGGCCGAGCATTACCTGTTCCTTCATGAGGGTCCTCACAGGTACTCCTCACCCAGTTCAGCAGACCCTGCCAGAGGTTTTGGGGTCTCCTCTGTAGGTGTTTAGGAGCCTGAGGAGTGGGTTGCAGAGATGGCTTGGATGCTTTGGAGAGCCTCTCAGTGCTTGCTGATGCAAGTAAGCCTGCTAGCAAGGTTTGTTTCTCACCGTGAGCAAGCTCCTGGTGAGATATGGAGTCCACCTGGCCATGCCCCAAACAAATCCAACTCTCTGATGGAAATTGAATCTACCACCTGGAGAAGAGCCACCAACAAGGAGCTACCTTCCCCTTGCCTTGGAGAACAAGGTTTCCATGCAGCCTGCATGGAGGAAGCCCAGCAGTCCAGACCTGTGCTAGATCTTCTGCAGGACCCAGTCCCGGGCAGGGAAAGGAGCTGAAGCCACCCAGATGCTGTGAAGGAGGTAGGAGCAGACATGACACCAGGGGTAAGCAAGGACACCAGCTGGGTGGACTTGGCCATTCTGACGGCCAGGAGAAGAGGGATGCAGAGGGGTGTGTGGGCAATGGCCAGCAGTGCTGTGCTGAGACGTCTCCTGCACTCATGCAGGAAGGAGCAGGGAGGCACTGGTGAAGGTGCTTCAAAACACAAACCAAGGCATCACGTTCAAACTCCTCCATTTAAAGAGCAGCCCTGAAAACCAAGTGCTTCTCCAAGATTTGAGATCCATATGATGATTTGGAGGAGGAAGACAGGGTCCCCTTGTGATCTCAGAGCTGAGGAGAAGTGCAGAGAGGCTCTCAGCCCTTGGGTCCCCCTTGGACTGCCTACGGTGGGGATGGGCCCCCTCAGCACCGGAATGACAAGTGGTTTGTTTCCATGGGACTCTGGAGGCGATGCTGCTTGGTGAACGTAAGCTCCATTTGCTCTCCAGTGAGGGACCAGTTTGTGACCCCAACCCGAGCGTTGCCCCCTCCCCTGTGCCTGAGGCTCCTGGTGGGAAGACCCCATGTGCAAGAGCTGGACCAGCCCAACTTTGCAAGGGATGTGCTCCTCCTGCACGTCCTCCAGGCACCATTTCACAAGAAACTCCAGAAAAATCCCCAAGTACTTGGAATTTGCTAGTGGAAGAGCAGTTGGCAGAGGGCTGGTGCCTGCAGAGCTCCTCAGGCCCATGCCTGCAGGAAGCTGTGCACAGGGACACCATGATGGCCCAGACCCAGGTGGGATGAACCCCCCCACTGAGGGTCCACTGATGCCCAGAAGGAGCCAAGAGATGCTGAACAGTGCAGAGGAGGAACAGGGCAGAGGGGCTGGGAGTGAGAGTGCTGCGGGACCTCCAGCATGGTCATCCCACCTGGGCCATGTGCAGCACCCTTGGCGATATCTCCATGCAAGGGGAGCTACCTTACTGGGATCCTCCATCCAGGGAGAGCTATCTCAGGGGATCCTCCACTGAAAGAGAACTCCCTCAGTAGGACTCTGCCCTATCCCTCCCCAGGGTCCAGCTGCCCTTGGGGCAGCACCTTGGTCAAAGGGGTGGTACCTGTGCCTGGCTGCCCCCATCTTGGGAGGGTGCAGGAGATGGGAGAGGATGGGGAGATTGGGAGGAGCAGGACGGGTATGGGGATGGATGGGGAGCAGGAAAGATCAAGCCAGGCTGTGTAATTGGGAGGGCTGGGGGGGCTGGGTGATTTGAGCTGTGACTCCAGGCCATGGGGCAGAGCTGAGAGGGTCAGGAGCTGGACCTGCCGTGGGGCTGTGTGTGGGGGGACAGCCCGAGGTGCACTCAGGGGCTTTGTGTGCACAGCTCCTACAACAGCTGCCGGCAGTATGGTTGGCTCCAAAGCTGGTGTTGACAGTCCTTCACTTTTATGGGAACTAAATTTACCCAGACACACGCAAAATCAAAAAAAAAAAAANGGGGATTGGAATTAAAATAAATTGCAGCAGCGCCAGCATCTGCTCCTTTGTGGTGCAGTCTGGGTTACGGAGAGGGGAGGAGAAGTCCCTGAAAGGGAGTAGCACTGGTGTTTACTGCAGCCCCGAAACATCCCCTGTTTGCAAGCCGAGTGTGTTTTCACCGTGTTGCCTCAGGAATGCTTAACATCCAAGATGCCAAAGAAATGTACCCGCTCGGTGGAAAATGAAAGCCCAACCATTTTCCATGGGTTGGTCAGCAGGCGTGTTTGCTAGCGTATAGGGGCAATAATGCGCTGCGTTGTTAAGGGAGAGGAGATCTGCTGGGAGCAAAGAGGCTCTGACAGGAGAAGGACCTGATGCTTGAAGCTTTTACCTCCTTCCTTTTAAAATGCCCTAGAACTTTTGCTTAAAACTTTGGTTAATTTTTTAATATCTTTTCTCTTCCGTCCCATTCCCACAAGCCAGAGGCACGCGCTGTGGGGATGGTGTCTTCCTCTGGTAGATTGGTTTCTTGTATTTGGATGCCTTCTGTCCTCCAAGTGCAAGGCAGCAGACCTGAAGCATAGGCACAAGGCAGGACTCTCCATTCAGTTGGCTACAAAGATTTCCAGGTTGAGCTTCCAAAGTGATTCTTTGCAGGCGGAGATGCTCTGGAAGACTCTACCATTTAAAAATACGCTGCGCCTGGTGCCACGTGGGCACGTCTGCCACACTGTGAGTTCAAAGAGCAAGAGCTGCACACCCCGGGTGGTGCACGGTCATGTCTCCATCGACAAGCATCGCGGCGCGGGCATGCCCTGCCTGCTGTGCACGCAGGCTGCAGGCATCGGCACAGCTGCATTCCC
This sequence comes from Aramus guarauna, assembly GCA_013400195.1. NCBI lineage: Eukaryota > Metazoa > Chordata > Aves > Gruiformes > Aramidae > Aramus > Aramus guarauna. The sequence goes on from VXBL01007429.1 coordinate 116,361, forward strand.
AAGGCGTGCACGACCTGGTCTGCTTGGATCCTGCAGACACCAACGGATGTCTCCTTGTCCAGGGTGGCTTGGAAGAGCAGGGACACTGGCAAGTCACAACAGGTCCGGTGCTGGCTCCGCACCGGGGGTACGGAAAAAAACAGGAGAGGGTCCTGGCACGAATATCCGTCCTCCTCGCCATGGGATTCCACTGCAGCATCATTTTGCCTCTCTGCAACAACACAGGCCAGGCCCAGACTTCCATTCAGAAGATGAAAAAACATCCTTATTTTTAAATATCGCCACCACTTTCATGGACATTTAACACTGTAAACAAACTTTGCAGCCACGGTTTACAGAGAGCCTACTTGTCAGCAGGGTTTGTCTGCCGGCCCTCCCGGCAGATGCAGATGCATGCTGTTCCCTGAGCTGTTTGATTAAACTGGTGCCCAAACAGAGGAGCGGAGGAAAAGGTTTTGATGGTTTTGTGTGCGGCTAGAGCGGGAGAAAACCAGCGCGAGTGGGCACAGTTTTCAGAAGTTAGGGAGATCTCTATTTTTAGCTGCCTGATTTTTCCAGATGACAAGTGCGCTGCTCTTTCTAAAAAATGGATTCTTCTTGGGTGTTTTTGGTTTGATCCCTAATTTTTTAATTAAAAGGAAGATGCTGAAAACAATTAGTCACTTTTTAAAAATTGTAGCCAACAGTTTCTTTTGCTTTGTTCAGCTGTGATGTGACTGGGGCCAGAAGTTATGCTCTGGGCGGAGGTGGGAAACCAGGGTGGCTGGCACCGATTTGGCATTTAGTGGGTGTGTAAAATGAGTGAAAATTGTACCAATCTGGGAGTTATTCTCCAAGGAGTAAATGCAGCCTCTGAGATGAACTCTGCAGTCAATGGGAAACGCTCCCAGTCCCACCAGGGCCAGACTGGGCTGGGGGTGCGGGTTGCGATGCCGCAGCCTGTGCCGAAGTGTGTGCATGTCTGAAGTGCGAGGATGGGAGCTCTTCCAGTCCAGCGGTTACTGTTCCTGCTCTGCACGCTCGTCTTGCACACACAAGTGGCTGCTTGCCACTCTTCTGCCCAGCTTTCCTGTGCAACACAGCTCGTCTCACGTGTTTGTGGCAGGGAGGTTTGGCCCGGGCTGTCCCTCAGGGGCTGTATGTGTTTTACTTCTTGCAGTAGCCGGCTGGAAGGAGCCAAAAATGTTGGCTGAGGCAAGAGCAAGATGGACGTGGTACAGGGTGATGGGTGCTTCATGCTCCTTCTTTTCTGGATGGGAGCCACTGCTGTGTACAGCAAAGGAGAAAATCTGATGGCAAATCCAGTTGCTGGTACATATAGTCTGTAGCATTTAAACAAGCCTGTATCGCTTCTGCTTTACAAGGACCTGAATGCCAGTCGCACATTGAGCTCGGTTACGGCAGTGGTGTTGCCATCGTGTGCTGGTGCTTTCCCATTGCAGTCCCAGCTCCTGGAGTCATGCAATGCAGCAAGGGTTTCCATTTTTGCCGGGTAATCTCCCAGGACTCCTGGTTGTGGCAAAAACCCATCAGGAAAGAAATGTGAAGAACCCAAATGTGTTTAATTACCTCCTGTAACTGGAGCTCTGGTTCTGGGTGGCCGAGTGAATCCCTTGCACCACTGGCAGCACCGCCGTCTGCAAACCCAGAGCAACTCCTCAAAACCCAGTGGGGCGGGTGCGGTTAACATGGGGGTCCATGAGCATCCCTCTGGCCACAGAAGGACCAGGTTGCTTTCACAGCCCCCGGAAGGCGGCTGCATTGCCTGAGCTAGGGGAGGGCTCACGAGTGAACCAGGCTGTGCCGGGTGTAGCAAACCAAAGCCTCGATTCCCTTCACATCCCCGGAGCACAGCGGATGCTCATGGGCTGCAGCCCTCCCATCCAACACCATGGGCATCCACCCACCCCTCCGTGCCGTGCCGCCCCGGCCCTGTTCACACACACCCGCGGCCTGAGCGCTGGGAGGTACGGGCAGCCCAGAGGCAGCAGGCACGCTCCTTCGCAGGACTTCAAAGCAGGCTCCTTTGTGTGCGTGCGTGTTTGTTCCCCTCCCCTTGGTACGGCTGCTCTGATCGATGTGACATCACCTAGAGACGACGCGGGGGGACCAGACCCCGCCATTGTCCCCAGGCTGGGAGGCGATGTCCGTCTCCTAGGAGGTGGGAGCTGGGGCTCGCAGGCATGCTTTCATCTCCCTGACCTGCCCCGCTGGCGAGAGGGCCCTTCCCAAGGCACCGGCCTGGGGAGAGGCGTCCCCACTGCACAGCAGAAGGGACACGAGTGAGAGACAGACACGCTCACAATGTTTAAAGACATCATTAAACGCCCCCATCCTGGAAGCCTGCACTTGCCAGCTACACCCATCTGTTGCTTTTCATCAAAGAGCGCCTGCTCCTTTCCGAGGTGTGTGAGTATGTGTGTGCAAGTGTGTGCAAGTGTGCGTGTGCTTGGCCCGTCCTCGTCACTCTCCATCTCTGCACCCAAGCAGAAGGAGGGCGGGAGGCAGCCCACAGCCCCCTGCTTGCCGGGAGCCACTGGGTTGGGGCTGGGGGCCACTGGGTCAGGGCTGGGGGCCATCCCAGGCGCACGGGGACAGGGATGGGGGACCCTCCCAGTTATCCAAGGGTGCCAGGGAGGAGGTGGCAGTCCTGCTTGGATCCCACAGAAAGCAGACCAACATCTTCCCAGGCTGGGAGAAAGCAGGTGGCCCTGAGGCTGGATGGAGGAGGAGGAAGATTCCGCCTGGGTAGGGGATGGAGGAAGGCTGAGGAACTCATTTCTTTATGCAACGGCCAAAATTTTGCAGCTAGTCTTTTTTTAGCTTTACAGGGGACAAGGACCTGTGGCTCACCTTAGGCAGTGGCCAGGGACCCCCAGACTTTGCTGTGTTGTAGCAGGAGGGGAAGAGTCAGCGAAGGGCAGTTCCCTTGCACACAGCCTGGACCCCTTTCCTGCCTGCCAAATTAGCTGATGGGGGTAGTTCCCCTCACCTTCCACCTTCAGAGAGGCAGGCAGAGGGGTGGGACTGGGGAGAGGAATTTCTCTTTCAGAAGCTGGCTGGAAGGGAGGAGTAAGCCTGGTCCTTGCCTTGGCCGCCCACCACAGACAGCTCTCAGGAGGAGCGTACGCCCGTCTGCCCCATCCACTGCTACGCCCAGGGTGTGTTGGGGCAGGGTCCATCTTCCAGAGGGCAGGGCACCCACTGGTAGCAACCAGCCCTGGTTTTGGGTGACGTGGGTGAGGAGGTGATGGAGCTGGGCTCCCCGGTGCCCCTATGGGCCCCCACCTGGGTCCAGGCTGCCGTGTGGGTGCAGCTCGCAGCAGGCTCCCCGCAAAGCTCAAACACCGGGGCGGGCAGGCGAGCTCTATCGGCCAGCAGCAGCCGAGCAGGCAGGGACCCCGCTCCACTGTCACAGGCCTTCGCCTCTTCTACGCTCCAGCTCCAGGGCCTGCACTCCAGCGAGAGGGACAACACTGGCAGGGAAATCAGGGTCCCCCCGTGCTGGACCTCAGGGCTCTGCACAGCACATCCCTGGTCCTAGAGCAGGAGACACCCCTGCGTCCACCCTGTCCAGTACAACGTGGGAAGGTGTCTCAGGGAGGACGTTTGTCACCTCGGTTGGAGCCAGGCACAAGTCACTCGTGCTGTTTGGCTCCAGGCCCCCACAGACAGGGCAGACTGGCAGAGCTGGATGCCCCCCTTGCACCCACCGAGGTCCTGCTAGCTTTGGGGCTGCACTGCGGAGAGGAGCATCCCCTGGAAGGTGATGTCCACGCATAGTGGGGTCAGAGGGCTTGGCCCTCGCACTGTCAGCAGAGCAATGTCCCGATCCACCCAGAGCAAGGAACAGGGCAGGTGGGTTGGGGTCAGGTCTGGGGGAAGCACCCAGCGTACTGTCAATAAGATGGTTGCACGTGAGGGAGTAGGTGGAAAGCTAGAGAGGAAAGGAGAGTGATTTGAAACCTCAAATGCAAATGGGTTCCTGTTCCTGCCATGGTTATCTGGGACCATCCTTAAAGACCTGCTGCCACTGCTGGTGCCCTTCCCCTTTCTCCCCACCAAGAGCACCACTGACTTCCCCCAGCATCCTAACTGTGGGAGGGAAGATGGGGTCTGGGCTTTGACAGTCTAAGTCAAAGATTTCCTTGATGCTGGCCATAAACACATGATGCTCTCAACATAATGATGGGCTTGACAATGATTGAGGCCATCTCCTGTGATCATAAAGACCTGAGCTGAGGAGACCACTTCACTCTTCCACCCTGTGTTCTCTCTCAGAAACTCATGCCAAGGACTGGCAGCTGCTGAAAGCAGATGGGTGCAAGGCACGGCAGGACTGTTCAGGCTCACACCAGAAGTAGGAAGCTCTTTGCTGTCAGCCATAAATCTTTCCACGTTATCCCAGCAAGAGATCTAGCAAGCCTTGCCATGTGGGCAGCCTCTCCAGGAGGGTTTCATATAGCGGACCCATTTTGCAGTGACTTGGAGCACTGTGGGTTTGCCCCCACTTGCTGAAGCGATTTACCTTCAGAGCTGTGCAGGGAGAAGGGCTGGAGGCAGGAGAGGCCAAGTGCCCACATTCCCTGTGCTCTCCTGTGTCCTACAGCCGGAGTATCTCAGTGCCGTGCTCTGCCTGACGTGTGATGGTGGAAACAGTGGTGAGATGCCCGTGCAGAGCAGTGACAGGGCTCTCCCAGGCAGAGGCTGGACATCCACATCTTGCGCAGCGCTGAGGAAGGCCTCAGGGTCTGCCATTCACCACGTCTTGGAGGCACAGGACAGCCCTGCCTGGCAGGAGGAAGACCATCAGGAAGACAAATTGCTCAGGGACTGGGCTTGCATCACTCTTCAGGTCTGCAGATGATGCCCAGAACTGGTCTTACTGGGAGGCACTAGGAAACAAAGCGGCTCTCACACGATCCAAGGGAGGCAGGTCTGGAGAGCTACAGGGACGTCTCCAACCATGACAACGTGTGCAGCTCAGCTCCAGCATGGGGCCAACATGCAGGGAGGGTTTTTATCTAGATCTGAACTTGGCAATCCAATGCTACCGTGTCACACTGCCTGGGACATACCTGCCTGGCAGGCAAGCACAAAAATACCTGTCGCTTGCTTCTTCTGCATCCACGGTAGAGTGGTGCTCAGTGCTACATGTGCAGAAGGAGCAGGAGCTCAACTGCTCCTCCGGCCACGTCTCTCCCCCTGGGTGCATGCAGCCCTAGCAAGCCCAGGCTGCCCCGCGGAGAGAGGGACACAGTCTTGGATCTCTCTGATCTTCCTTATTGCACCCAGGGTCTGCCTTCCTGGACCACCACGATGCACTCGCACTTCACACCCACGTGGCGAGCTGGGGGTGTCCCCAACACCCACCAGCTTGTGAGGGGGTGACCAGGCCCCCAGCTGAGCTTGCATCTCACCGAGGCATTTTGCACCTTCTCCCCACCCAGCCAGCCCCCCAGGGTGCAGTGGGGACCCATCCACACTGGAGAGTGGAGAGCTCTTGGGATAGAGTTGTCATGGCCAGTCCTGCATTTACAGACCAAGACAAAGTCAATCTACATTATTTGCTGTTGGGATTAACTGGTAGGACAAGCTCTTCTTGGAAAGGACTGGACTTAATTATCAGCACATCGTTAGCTAGCAAGCTACCTCCTAAACCGGGAAGCTCTGAGCTGATGCCATCAGTCACTTCTAACGATGTGGGCTGTAGTTTACCTGGAAGATTTACAGTTTCTGATGGGCAATGCAATTCTCTGCGGCATGAAGGAATTGAGCGATTGCTGCTATGTAATGTCATCTGCATCTGGCAAGAAAAAGGGAGCCAGAGCTTGAGAGAAGCGCTGGAGAGGCTGCTGCACATGCAGAGTGGAGAAGAAGGTGGTCCAGGAATGACGTGCATGATATATAGTCAGAGCACGCTTAGATGAACACCTCATGTCCAGCCTAGCACTCAAATGAGTGGGATGTGTGAACATCGTTGTACGCTGGTGGCCTCAGCTTACATGCTGCACACTTCAGCTGGGGTGGCATGGACCAGCCCTGAGCCCAAGTGGGTTGCCATCTTCTGAAGGCATGGCAGGAGAGTCTCAGAAGGTTCGAACCATTTCCCTGGGGTCTGCTGCTGCCCTCCTGCCTACCTTCCCCTGGCTCTGCTCCATCCTGACATGCATGGGATGGGGTCTGCTCCGAGATACAAGTGCATGGAACTCAGCCAAGCAGCTCCCATGCACGTCGGACCACCGAGCTCTGCGTTGGGCTCACTGAGAGCAGGGACTTCTCATGAGTTGCTTAGAGGAAGGAACCATTGTGGTATGAAATATTATATGTCCATTTCAGGAGGAAATATTTGGTTATAAAGGTGTAGGAAGCTGTGCTTCAGCAATATGAACACAAGAAGAAGCCCGAGCAAGGTGGCTAAGGGTTGGGCTCTGCTGGTCAAGACACATGGGAAAGCTGCCAGCCTGATCTCCCACAGCAGCAGCAAGCAACAAACTGTGAGGACCCCGCGTGGAACGGGGCAGACATGAGCCCAGCCGGCCTGGACAGGCGTGCCTGAGTCAGCATGAGCAGGGACAGTGTTTTGCAGGTCACTGGACCCCAGAGCAGCAGCAGGTGATGCAAAATGATCCTGCAGGACCATGGGCCAGCCAAGCCAGCATAAAACCAGATTTCCCATGATGTACCACCACACCTGGGCAACTGGCATGGCTATTGGGTGTTGCAAAGATGCCAAAATAATGAGCTTTATTCTTATGAGTTTGTCCAGACTGATTGGTGCTTCTGCACAGCTGCCGTCACAAAATTACAGCGAATAGCTGATTTGTGGGGATTTCTTTTTTTTTTCCTTTTTTCAACCCAAGAGAACCTAAGAGAGACTCAGCGCCCCAGGACCGTGATGCCCCAGCCCCCCCGAGCCATCGGGGTTTCGCTGCATTCGCTGCCACCGGGACATGTGCTGGGATCTGTCATTCCCCTCTTTCTCTGCAGCGCGAGGACGTTAGCGGGGCAGGGATTGGGAAAGGCCCCATGTTTTGCTTGGCTTGAAGGAGGAACCCTTGTAGCGAGGGAAACAGGGGCAGTAAAAATGACTGCTTGGGTAGAGAGGGAGGCGCATGGGCCAAGGAGCTGATGTCAAGGCGCTGGGGGCCGTGGGAGTCTTCCCCCGGCTTGGCCGGGCTTTGATGGAGGAGGAGACAGGCAGCCCATGGCACTGGCAGAGCCCAGGAGACCGCGCTGGCAGCGCCCGAGCTGCTGCCCTTGGAGGTGATGATGTCTCCGGGTTGTGATTCCCAGCAGGATGCGGAGCCCTGGCCCCGCTGCAGCAGCGCGCTCCTCTCCTCTCCATCTGGTCCCTCCTGAGCTTCTGTTTTGGACACTTCTGCGTTTCCCGTTCCTCCCCCTTGCCCCGCGCCCTGCCCTCCCGGGACTGGAGCTGCGGGGGCAGGCGGCAGGCAGCGAGGGGGGGGTTAACTGCTGCGCAGCCCTAATGCAATCCAGCACCTCTATCTAGAGCTCTGGTGTTACTGGCTGCCGTTACCATACTAAATTGTATCTGTGCTTCAGGAAAAAAAGAAAAAAAAAAAAAAAAAATCCCATGCTGTCTCTAGAACTGGCTTTAAAAAGGATTACACATCAATACCCAGCCACCCTGCTCACCCCCACCCTCCGCCACCATTGTTCTTTCTAAGGCGCTCCTCTCACTTTGATGATGATCACTGGCAGAGTTTCAAAACGATGTATTATAAAATCTTCAAAAAAAAAAAAAAAATCCAGTTGCCATAACGTAATGCAGATTTTTGTCACCGCTCCACGGCTTCTGCTTTCAATTTCCAGTGAGGGGGAGAGACTTGGTCGCAGTCAGATGGAGACCAGCTCACATCCCCACTCTGTGGGCCCCCAGGCAAAATCCCTGGAATTTGTTCCTTACTGTTTGAAGGCAAAGCCGAGGGAGGAGAGTGCAGAGGGGAGAGAGGGGGGAGAAGAAGGAGGNTTGTCTTGTGCTGGGTGCTGGGGCCCTGGCTCTGCCTGCGAGAGCCCCTGCCTGTCCGTCACAGGTTCACACAGAGCCACAGACTGGTGGGGGCTNTGCCAGTCCCCGGGGGCAGATAGGCACAAACCCAAGCTGTGCCCCGGGTGGAAGTGGCAGCAGGTCTCTGGAGCTCAGCACACCTGAGTGGGGATGGGACAACTCGCGGAGGAGCGGTTTTCCATGGAGAGGTTGGGGTTATCATCCTGCAAGGTTTTGAGCAAGTGATGCTGAGTCTCAGCCTGGCTTTGGGTTTTTGATGTAGCCTGTCTGTCCGTCTGCTGTGCCTCAAACCAAGCCCCCCNAACCTCTCTGGGCAGCCTGTCCCAGTGCTGGGTCACCCTCAGGGGGAAGAAGTTTTTCCTCATGTACAGATGGAACTTCCTGTGGTCCAGTTTGTGCCCATTGCCCCTTGTCCTGTCACTGGGCACCACTGAGCAGAGTCTGGCCCCTTCCTCGTGACACCCACCCTTAGATATTGATAAGTGTTGATGAGATCCCCTCTCAGGCTTCTCTTCTCCAGGCTAACCAGCCCCAGCTCTCTCAGCCTTTCCTCACACCAGAGATGCTCCAGACCCCTCATCACCCTCGCAGCCCACTGCTGGACTCTCCCCAGTAGTTCCAGTCTGTCTGGAACTGGGGAGCCCAGCACTGGACACAGAACTGCAGATGGGGCCTCACCAGGGCAGAGCAGAGCTCGCCAGGAGAACCTCCCTCGCTGCTGCTCCTGCTCGTGCAGCCTGTGCACGGCCCACCGCAGGCGGGTGAGAAGAGCAATCTCTGCCAGGTGAGGTCGGTCCAGCTCTGACAGCTAAAGTGCAGTTTGCCACTGACCTCGAGGGCTGTTGTCCTGCCCAGAGCTGCTCTGTTTGCTGTCACAAGCCAATCGCTGCTGGGATCCACACGAAGAGCAATCCAGGTACTCCAGTAAACGGCACTGTGACATTAATTGACCACTTTACTCTCCATCTGCTGTCTCAGAAGGTTTTGCAGCTGCAGAGGTTTGGGAGGGTGCTGGGATAATATTCCTGAGAATAAGAAGACCTGGGACAGTTCTGCAAGAGCAGTGACACTGGGGCCATAACCCACCCACTGCAGTGTCCCCTCAGAGCCTGAACATCCGGCGGGCTTTCCCCAGGCTTGCAGCCCAAGTATGAGGTTGCCGCATGCTGTCACTGCCATGGTGGGAGGGACGGAATGCAGCTCTCCAAGTGAGGCATGCCTCGAATTTTTGGAGAAAAGGAGCTGTTTCTGAATAGTTGAGAAGTTTCCAGGATTCATATCACAGTACTATGAGAGCAGGGCTCGCTCTGAACCAGGGAGCCAGGGTGGCCCTTGTCACAGAGCAAAGAGACCTGGTGGTGTCCACGGCTTGGGTGCACCCTCTGCCACAGCCAGGGTGGACTTGGAGTTGGTCAGTCAGGAGCTTCTTGGGCTACAAAGGTTTCCTGGCCACCAAAAGTGATGTACCGCTTCTGCGACTTTTCCTTCCCTGCTGGCGCCCTGTACCGGTACGACTGTGCCTGGTAAACGGGAAAACCCTGAAGGTTAAGGGTGCCCTGAGGGACCCTCCCTCCTCCTGCCTCCAGAACAGACCTCACTGGACTTGCAGCTTCCCAAGTCGGAACTGCAATCAGTAACTGGAAAACTCGAGCAGGCTGGGGAGAACGAAGGAACATTTTGGCTTCACTCTTGCAGAATATGCATGAGTTTTTGCAAAGGCTTTTGTTTTGGAAGGGTTAACCATCTTCCACTGAGAAATAGAGACCCAACCCATAACATGCAAATGCAGGTGCAGGTCATCTCGATGCCCAACATCTTCATTTGCAGACGCCTTCCATGGGTTTTACTGGGGACAACGACACTGCTGGGTTTCAGTATTCATGAACAGCTTCAGCGTAGGAGTACTTGGTCATCCCATGATTCATTAACCTATGGATAGTTGGTAGGCAGCTGAACACTTTTAAAAACATAAGATGACCCCTCCATCCATTGCAGGTGTCAAGCAAGTCTTGACTGGAGCTGCCACTGCTCCAAGTGGTCCAGGAGTGTCCCCAGCTGTGTCCTCTATGGCTGCCATCTCTTGGCTGGTGGCTGAAATCTCCAAATGGTAGTCATCTGGAAGGTCAGGCTGCAGTCTTGTTTCCTGGGTCTCCACCAAGAACCACAGAAAACTGTCCAGCCCAGCCATAGCTGCTCTTATTCCCGGCCGGTGCTCCTACACCCCTCAGCCCCCCGTGCGTCCTCCAGCTTGTCCTCTCCCCCGGTGCTGATCTTGTGGGTGGGTACAGAGAGTACGGCTGGGAGGTGACCTGGTGGAAAGCATCGGCTTCACGGCGCTAGCTCTTAGAGCCGTCCCCGCTGTCTGATCCTACAAGGGAGCATTTTTTGGAGATTTAACAGCCTGTGCAAACAGGGCTTTATAAGGCAGCATCACTACTATGGAGCGTAACCTTCCTACCCACAAACATCCTGATACCCTTTCTGGTGCGAGTTTGGCTTTGTAAGGCAAGCCAATCTGATCAGGAAAATCCTGGGGAGAAAACAAACAAGGAGCCCCAGGAAGAGACTGGAAGTCACTTTCCAGAGTCAGAGCAGATGTTGTTTAACAGAGAAGGATGCCCCAGATGTGCCTCGGCCAGTCGGTCTGTAAGGACGCGGCAGCCTGGCCGCGGGGCAGAGGGGGCTTTGTCTCGGCTGCCCCAGCCCCACTCCGGCCCCTGGGCTGGGACAGGCTTCAGGAGCATCAAGGAGATGGGGGACCCCTCTGTGTCACCCTCGGTCACCCCTCCTTCCCCCTCCCCGGGCCATAAGATGGCATTTCAGGGTCAGCTGCTTTTGTCCCGGTGCTGGTGCCAAAGGTTGTGGAAAACCCTTTTTTCCTGGCTCGGCAATGCCCCGCTCCTCCCAGCCACCGCGACTGCAGCTCCACACAGGGGGGAGAGGCCGAAGCCCCAGGGAAAGGACTCCTCTTTTAAAAATTTTATTTCCCTTCCACTTCTCAGCGCTGCGGCAGCCGTGTCCGTCCTGTCCCCATCCCCGTCCGTCCCCCCCCCGATAATGAGCTGTTGTCTTGTGCAGCATTGAGAGCTAAGTAAGCATGAAAAATTGGAACAATAAAGAAGTAGTTCTGGGACAGCAAAGCCCCTTGTTTGACAAGGCTAATTCCACACCCCCCAGCCTCATTTTCTTTCAGCCACCTTCCCCCTCCTCGCTCCTCCTTTATTAAATGAACTGGCTTTTATTGGGGTGGAAGCTGGGTTTCCTTTTCCCCTCTCGTCTCCCCCTCTGTTCACATGTAATTTGGAGAGTTAATCTCCTCAGGCAGGAAATGTTGTTTCTTTCACTCTTTCTCTCCAGCCCTTTCCTTTTGGCTCTTTTAATTGGGGCCCAGACCAAGGAAATGGCCACACCACGGAGCCCGAGCAGGAAGAGGGCTGGTTCTGCCGAGGGGCCCTGGGCATCCCTTCCTGCCCCGGCCCGCGTGCCCCCCTGCGGCAGATGCACCCTTCGCCCATGTGTGGGGGTACCCAGCTCCCCTTGGCCGGCTGGACACCCCGGCTGGTGGGAGAAAGCTGGGCTGGGGAGGTTGGTTGGCACTTCTGCTGCTTCTCTGAATTCCTCTTCCTGCTGCGCGTCAAGTCACCCAAGGGTTTCAAGACGTCGCATCATCCAGGGCCATTGCCCCCAGCTCTCCGGCAGTGCGAAGGCGCTTGGCTGCTGATATTTTCTGTGGAATCTCTTTGAAAGACATGACGTCGTAAAACCTCATGGAAATTCTACAGATTTTTCTTAACGCTTTCTCCCCTGTTTCTTTTAATGAAAAATAGAGAGCTGGGTTTCTCCCCCCACCCTCTATCCACCTTGTCTCTACAGGCTGAAGGAGATTTACAGCTGTGAGTCTGTGGGGCACGTGGCCCCGTGCGGACATTATCTTGGGAGGTGCCGGTGAATACAACTCGTAGTGCAAAGAACCGTGATTGATGGTACTATGAGACCTGATTGCTCAACACTCACTACACAAGGGCTTCCTTCAGGAAAAAACAAGCAAAATTGCAATCCATGCTTCACTTAAAGGCAGGGAAAGACTATGTTGAGCTCTTTTTTGTTAATAGAAAATCCCAGGAAGCTACTGGAAGGCCATGGGAGAAACCCTTCCTGGAGCAGAGCGAAGCTGGGCAGGAATAGGCACTCGGAGCCTGCAGCAGCCTCTGAAGACGCTGGCCTGGTGCACACCAGCGTGTGCAGGGAAGCACGAGGAGGCTTTCAAGCCGCTGGAGCCTGGTCTGCTGCTCTCAGAGCAGAGTCGTGCTTCCACCGTCCCCTTTGGATGGTGAGGTCTGCTGGGGACGAGGCTCCGGGACACCCTTCATACCTCCTGCATCAGCCCTTGGCTGCTTCCAGCTCCTCCGGAGACCCGGCCGGGGGGGTGAAGCACGGCTGCTCCCGGGCAGGGCTGGGAGAGGCCGGTCAGCCGCCGACGGGCTGGGAAGCTCTGGAGACTCCAGTCTCCTCCTAACCACAGTTTGGCCTGAACGTTCCCAGCTCTCTGGCAGCCAAAAGCTTTTGGATCGCTCTTTGGCACCGCTCACCACTCCCAACAGGGCAGTGATTCATGCCGGGAAGCTAATTATCATTGAATTCACTCATCCCTCTACAGATAACCTCAGGAGGAGGGGACAGGCTGGGGCTGCACGTTCATCACCTGCCGTCGCCCACGGGACTCGATGCCAGTGCAGACGGCATCAGTGTCCTGCACCACTGGGGACACGGAGGACCCTGTCTGCGCTCTCTGGCTCAGGCGCTACCTGGGAGGGAGAGGCTCGGCGGGCGGCACGCAGTCCCGCTGCAGGAGAGGCATCAACCACCACGGCAACATGCACCGTGCATGGGCTGACGGCCACGGGGTGCCCTGCTTAAATCCTTGCTGAGAAAAACAGGCTGCTGAGTGTGCCGTGCACGGCAGGGGAGACTGGGCTCTGAGAAAAGCAGCTGGAGTTTAGGACTAGATAACCAGACCCTTGGCATGAATTGATGCTGTCTTGGAGAGAGCAAAGCTTTGCTGGTCCATACTGGGTGAGTGTCCACCTCTGGAGCAGGAAGCTGGGTGGCTGAGGACAGGGATACCTGGAACAGGGATATCTTCACTTGGATGTGAACCCAGATGTGTCCAGCAGGAGCTGGAGGCAGGGAAGAGAGAGGTCACTGCAGGCAGAAGTAGCAGTGACCCACAGGCTATCTGCCATCTCCTCTCCCACCTATCTGGGGACACTCTTAGTCCAGTGAGGACCTCAGTCTCCAGGAAGCTCAGCTCCCACAGAGTGCATGAACCAAGGGAACACACTTTTCTGGATGACTTTTTGAGGCAGTGTGGGAAATCCTGCTCCTCCCTGTGCCCTGTGCCTCTGCATGGGGACTCAGCAGCAGTGCCCAGGCGTTGCCTGATGCTGGCTGCAGAGCGTGCACAGGCTGTGTATGGGTCATGGCTCACTGGCCCGGCCTCAGGGCTGCACGGGAAGCTGGCTTTGCAAAGACAGGTTGATCTGTGCACATAGAAAATGAAGAGCCATATCCTGCCTGCAGTGACACTCATGAAATTCCCTGCACAAGTGCTGAGGAGTGCTACACCTCTCTCTGTGCACCTCAGATTCATCTGAGTGGGTGCGGTTCCTTTTATTTCAAGCAAAGCAAATTAAATCCCAGCAGCATCCCCCCAGGCTAGTCAAGATGCTCCTCTTCCAGTGCAGCCTCATCCTCCAGCAGCCTCAGCCCTTTGCCTCCACGTCCCTAAAGCCTGGCCACTTTGGAGCCAGGTAGGAGTCCTTGTGCCGGGCTCAGGTTGTGCTGCAAAAAGCGGGGAAGGGCAGCGTGCCCTTTTCGGGTGAGCAGGAGCAGGGCTGGACGGGACGGTATCGCAGCATCACGTGGGGCTGGACCCTGGGCTGTAGGATCCAGGCACAAGCTGAGCTCTTTGGGTCTGTCCCCAGCTGCCTCAGGAGGCTGCTCATGGCTCAAGGCTCAGACCGGGAACAGGCAGCGATGGGCTCAGGGGCACAGCACTGGGACAGGGACAGAGGGGATGTCCAGGGGCTCACAGGGATGACGTGGAGCTGCTAGGTACAAGTGAAGCCTTTTGGTGCTACCCGGGTGTGGTAGGGGAGGGCAACGGGGATGGAAAACCTGTGGCAGAAGCTTCTCGTCACGGAGCCTGTCTGAGATGGAGCCAGCCCTGGGTCGGGACAGGAGCTGCAGCACGCGTGGCTGAGCATCACCGCTGCGGGGGGACCCCGGGGCCTTGCCCCGGTGCGTGAGGGACACGGGATGATGTGTCTCACCCGGCTCGCCTGCACCCGGAGGGCAGGGAGGAGAGGGTTAACCTGCTGCCCCAGGTCCTCGGCTCCTGCAGAAGATGATGCCACGATCTGCAGCTCACCGCCTGCCTGCCGCCTTCCCCCTCCCTCCCCACTGCCCGTCAGAGCTCTGAATAGGGAATTAGTTTTGCCTGCATTTGGACCTCTTAATTAGCTATTCTTTTTGCTGGGCTGGGGAAGAGGAGGGGCGAGAGGAGACCCTCGCGCACCCCCAGCTGAGCCCTGGCCCTGCTCCTGGAGCAGCACAAAGGAGCCCAGCAGGCAGAGCCATCGGAGGGCGCTGGGGACGCCAGGACCTGTCAAAGCTTGTTTCCCACCTTCCAGAGCCAACCTTTTCTGTCCCAGCCAGGAGACAGCCTGCCTTAATTGGGCTGAAAATCTAATCATTTGTACCTCCGGGCCTAGGAAGGGGGCAGGGGAGGGGGTGCAGAGCCTGCAGCCCCGGAGCGGGGAAGGGCAGCTGGGCGAGGGCTGGGAGGATGCAGGCGGCGGGAGGAGGGACAGGAGTGAGGGCGAGGGGGAAGCATGTAATGGGGAAAGGCAGGATGGAGATGAGGCGGGAGAGGGGTGAGCGGAATTGTGGAGCAGCTGAGAGGATAGAATTTTAAGAAGTAAATTAAAAGTCATGCCTTTGAAAAGAAGAGAAAAACAAAACCAGAAGTGAGCAACTGAAGGGTGGAAGGGAAAAAGAGCAGCAAAACGTGTATTAACCACTTTTCCCAACCTCTGTCTGCTCTGATAACTTGAGCAAGGCTGCTGCTGTAGTCCTCACATGTCCCACCAGTATCTGGAGCCCGAGACACTCCTGCGCCATGGATGTCGTGGGTGCACGGCCCCACCTCCATCTCAGCATCTACTTTCTTGTTATGGCTGTGGCACTGCCCTCCTGCCCCTTGGGTACCAGAGACTTACCTCTCCCACCTCAAAATTACGTGTGCAAGCCTTACCCAAAAGAGAAGACCAGGGAAGGCTGTTCCCAGGAACAGCCACGTGGCTTCTGCCATCGCTCGTGTTGGTGGGGCAACGACCACCCTAGCAGTTGTGCTCCCACTGGATTTCAGCTACAGGTTTTCCGGCTGCCTGTGGTATCGGGGTAGGGTGGGGAGGTGCCAGCCAGCCTGCTGAGCTGTGCTCAGCTCAGTCCCCACGGCTTTGCAACCTCCCTGGTGTGTGCAAGGCAGGTTTGCAGAGTGAGGACCAGCCCCAGGTCCCTTGCATCTCGCCAGTGCTGCTCCTCTGCTTACACCACTTACACCCGTCCTGTTTTCAGCACCCTCACACGGCAGCTGGAGGCCTCCCCGTATTCAGGCTGTTCTCGGGCAGTGTTGCAGGGGCAGCAGCGGAGGACAAGCCTGTGAGCAGTGTAAGCACATGCAGGCCATCCAATTGCTCGTCTTTCAGCAGTTTCTTCAGTGTTGGATGTTTTCACCAATACTCTCAAACCACACTTCTCTAGCTGCCCTCTGTTTAAGGTGAGAAGACGTCATGTCTCCAAAATGATGCACACAAAACAGGGTTTTGTGTGTGCGTGGTCCCTCTCCTGGGTTTTATACGAAGAACCAGTATTCTCCCCACAGTTTCTTCATCGGCTCCTCCAGACTTTGGGCCTTATTCCTCAATGCATTACTCGACTTATTCATTTCTCATAATTTTTTTTTCCTGATGATCTATCAAACAACAAAAACAAACCTCAAAGTCAAAGTCTTTACCAGAATTTTATTCCTTCTCCTTCCATAGGGGATCCAGACGTTCGTGCTCGTGCAAGGGAGGACAAAGGAAACACCCCAGCGAGGAGGCTGCACGTGCACCATCCTGCCCACGCACGTGGCACTGTGGCCAAGCCAGCAGCAGGATGGCAGCTGGGCAAACTGGTTTGAGCCACGAGCACCAGTCCCCTGTAATCACGAGCAGCAAAGTCCAGTCCGCACAGCGCCTGCTCCCACGCTCCCTGCCCAGCATCCTAAACCAGAGCAGAGGCACGATCACAAGTGCCAGACTAGAGGGTGCAATTAGAGAAGCAGGAGAGATGGAGGCATCGGAGTAGATGGATACACTGACAAGGCATTACTGTCTGACACAGCGTGGAGTTAAGTTGCGGACTCCTTGCCGGGGGATGATGTGGAGGTACAGAGTAAAAGGGGTCAAGAGCGGAGACTCCAGTCAAAGGATCCCAGGGCAGAGGGAGACTCCTGAAACTGAGCCCGCTGTGGTCCAGTGGATGTGAAAAACCTCCGGGTGCAGGAAACAGGACAGAGAGCTGGGGAAGAAGAGGGATGAGAGAGCCTGGAGAAAGCCCCGGAGTGTGCAGGGACTAAGCCCTGTGGGGATGGAGGCAGGCGGCAGTGTGACCCGGGGCATACGGCGCGGTGCGAGGTGGCTGCCCGCTGCTGACCACAGCCCCACCAGTAGCTCCATGGCACAGCCGGGTCAGCCACGCTGGGAGCCTGCCATGCTGGGCAATGGTCTCAGCCCGGGCAGTGGCAGAGCACCGGGCAGCGGTTCTGCACCAGGACCACCTCGGAGCTGCTGGTACGATGCCTGTGGAGATGGAGATTTTATTGCTGGGAGTGGGGAAGAGAGGATGTTCAGCAGTACTGCTCCTGGCTGGGCAGGCAGGGGGGACAAGCCAGGGATTTGGCTTCATGCTCATCCACCCCACGAGGTGCTCAGTGTGCGAGGAAAGGACAAGCCCAAAGGGTTCGCAGGTTTGTGAACAGGTCTGGCCCCAGAGGGCTAGGAACGGCTAACCTTGCAGGAGCAGCATGTCTGGGCAGTCGTGCACAGTGAGGAGGGTTCTGAGCCCTGGTTTTAGAGGGCTGGTTTGGGAGAGGCTGCTCAGAGGGTGAGGCGATGCAGGAGAGCACACGGCTTGGCCGGCGCAGGGTGCTGGGGTCCCCAAAGCTCCCACCGCTCCACGGTGTACCATCCCCTGCACAAGGCATCTGTGAAGGCAGCTGCAAAGAGCAGCAGTGTGGGCTGCAGTGGGTCCTGGGTCAGCTGAGGTAGCTCTGTCCCAGGCAGTGACGATGACAAATTGCAGGCAGATAGAGGCAGGCGATCTGCCCTTGCGATACCCTTCCATTTTCTTGCAATTGATGCCTTAGCGACTTCCTGAGCCAGGAGCGGTATGCGTGCCGTCCCATGTAATAGCCACCGCGGAGTCTGCCCTCGGTGAATTTGTCTAATCTTATTTCAAAGCCATGTGTATTTTTGGCCTGCGTGGCATCCTGTGGCGATGAGGTCCACAATTTAATTACACGTCGCGTAGGATGGTAATGCCTTTGGTCTGCATGGAACCCAGGGCCGACTTGTTTCATTCATAACTTCTCCCTGTAGCCTCAGCTTCCTGATTCCAGTGGAAATTAGTCAGCGAAATGCTGGGGCTCCCGTGGCTGGTGTCCTTTTAGCTATAGGAGTCTTTGGAGGCACGCAGCCAGGGCTGACCTTGGTGGAAAGCACGGGGAGTTTAAGGCGAGCAGATGCCCGTGCCCAGCGGGGACGGAGGGGCTGGGCTGGGTGATGCTCCTCACCAGCCTGCTGCAGCAGGGAGAGGATCTGGGAGACCCGTATGGGGCCAAGGAGAGAGACCTCGAGGGATTCATGGGCACTGGGGTTCCTCGGGCAGCACCATGCCACCGGTTGGAGGCATGAAGCTTCGGGCAAGGAGTCGGTGGGTGGATGGCATCAGAGTGAGGTCATGAAGCAAAGCAGGGTCACAAGGGGGAAGTGGAAGGGTTGTGGTGGGGCTGGAGCTGAGCAGAGCTGTAGCGAGGGAAACCCGGACCGTCTCCTGCTGTGTTGCCCCAGAGTGGGGCTGCCTTGAAGAATTCAGCAATGGGGACCCTCAGGTTATGAACACTGAGGTAGATGCTCCTCTTTAACATTGCTACCTATCTAATTTTAATCTCTCGTGATTAAAGGTGACATGCCACCATACGAAAAGTACTGCTTGAATAACCAGTGTCCAAATTCCAGTTTCCAAACTGGAACACAGGAGGTTCCATCTGAATATGAGGAAAAACTTCTTCCCTGTGAGGGTGCTGAGGCCCTGGCCCAGGGTGCCCAGAGAAGCTGTGGCTGCCCCTGGCTCCCTGGCAGTGTTCAAGGCCAGGTTGGATGGGGCTTTGGGCAACCTGGGCTAGTGGAGGGTGTCCCTGCCCATGGCAGGGGTGGCACTGGATGGGCTGTGAGGTCCCTTCCCACCCAAACCAGTCTGGGATTCTGGGATTCTATGGTTCCAGCCAAGCCAAAGAGTTACAAAACATGACAGACAAGGTGATGAGCTGCAGGATAAGATACTTGATTTTAGTAGAATATCCCATTCAGCATGTCCACAAAGCCTGGCTCCAGCAAGGCTCCAGCACGGCCAGTCTCCAGCCAGGTCCCAGTCAGTGCCACGTACCTCCTGGCACAGGTGCAAGAGTCGGGTTTATGTTGTCTCCTATTTGTGCTATTATTGCTTCTGGCTTTGTGTAGGAGTCAAGAGTGCAGGAACACAGCAGGAGCCCTGGTGGTGACCAGGAGGTGATGGGACAAAGACTGTGGACGTCTGAAGGCACTGAGAAGCACGACTGTAAGTTGACTTGGATAATTCAAGTTGACTTGAATAATGAGGAACGTCCTTTGGCGCAGAAGGTCAATAAATCACTCGGTCACTGGACAAAAACTGCCAACCCCCTGCTGCGACCTGGAGCGGCTTCAGGTCTGGGCTTCACATCAGCGTGGAGGGAAGGGCAGGATACTCTCATGCAGCAAGTGCTGCCTTCCTCACTCTTCTCCAGCAAGGAGTTCACGGCCTCTCTGTCTGCACCACCCTGCCTGCAGATGCCTGTGCTGCCGGCACCAGCCCCCAGATGCAGTGGGCTCTGAGCGGTCACCTCCTCGTACCCCTTCCTCATCTCCGCTCTCCAAATCGCACATTCCCCACAGGCAGCCAGCTGCTGGAGCAGGAAGGTCTGGACTGCGCTGAATGAAATTTTTTAGATTAATAGTTTATTGATTTTTTTCTTAAATGCAGATTCCGAGCAATCAAGACTTGTCCTGAATTTAGGTTAAATTAAGCAAACAGTTTCCTCTGGAGAAAAGGAAAAGTCTGGAAAAGTTTCATTCAGACATCAAAAAAATGAAATCATTCCCATGGACGTTCCTGCCCAGTTGGTAGAGCAGAGCTGGGCGCCCCGTGCAGCTGCCGAGGGAAAGCCCCCAGCTACGAGGGTGCCAGTGACGTTGTCCCTCCCCAGTGCACTCCAGTCTCGTGCAACTGGTGCTCGTGTCCCCCCTCCTGTGGCACGTGCCCTGGCCCCCCGCCACCCTGCAGCAGCCGGCTCCACGGGCAGGGGCTGCACGAGAGTCACCTCCGCTGCTCCACGGGGTGCGGGGGAAACGCTGCCTGCTGGGGAGCTGGCAGGGTGCTGGGGCTTCCTCCTCTCCTCTGGCCACTGCACGGGCAGGTGCTGCCCTCTCTGCCTGCCGGCGTTGGTCCCCGAATGAAACCCACGGTTCGGAGGGCTCTGAGGGTGATGGTGCAAGGCTTTTTGTTTCTTTACCAGTTTTGGATGAAGAAGGCGCTGTTTCTCCTGGTGGAGCCCATAGCCCATGGAGGGCCCAGACTGACTGGTGTGAACAGGAAGGATTTCTCACCTGGGAGGACAGGCACTGAAGAGCCCATCCCCACTTTGGAGCCGACATTTCACAGCTCTCTCCAGCTCGATATCATTCCTTGCCTCTGCTTCTTCTTTGCTGCTGCCCTCTGAAACGTCCGTCAGGACAAAGGCCACGTCAAAGTGTCAGCTGTACCGAGAGCGTTTCTCTCGCTCCCTTTGTGGTCCCCTCCAGGGCTGATAAAAGACCCACAAGCTTCTGGATACAAATCCTAGTTGTGCAGCATCTTTCCCAAGCATTTGCACGTAGTGAGTGGGAGCAAAACGCCCCAGGTCAGGGCAGTAGCGCCTTGCACCCACGAAGGGCTGCACAGGAGGGGAGGGCGAATGGGAGCCAGGCTCAGCTCCGCCGCTCCTGCATTTGAACTCCTTTGCCGCTAACTTTCCGGCTGGAGGGAATGACTGACAGAGACTGATGGTGTCTCTGCCTGTGTGTAATCTTAGAGCCGGCTGGATTTGGGAAATCTCTTTCATTGCTTTAAAAAAATAAGCAAGTGACTAGACTGAAGGGTCCTGATTAACCGGGAAAATCTGGGCAAAATGCAAACGCCTTCTCAGGTTCTCGCCCCCGCGAACCGTGCCGTGCGTCTCAGGGGAGGGCGGTGAAGCCCAGCTCCGGCTGCAGCGCAGGAGGCACAGCCCAAGCCCCAGGGAGGGCCGAATCCTGACTGTGCCACAGCCATACGAACAGGCCCTGAATGCAGAGCCGGGGGTCCCCTCCAAGCCACTCAGGTCTGGAGAGGTCTTCGGATGGGCAGCACTTCGCAGGCACTGGGATGTGCTGCTGGTCCTGCAAGCCCTCCCCTGCCTGCTCCTGCCTGCTCCTGCCTGCCCCCGGTGGGCCGTGCTCCGGGATGCTCCTGCCCTCCGCTCCGCAACAGCTGCCTTCCTCCCGGGCTTCGCACTCCTCAGGGTCTGAAGGGAGAGTTACAACTGGTCAGAGATGACGTTATTACGTTGAATTATTATTCACAGACAGGCTTTTTCAAACAGGAATTTAGGGAGGATTTGGCACCCACCCCCTGGCTCTGCCTGCTCCCTTCCCTGAGTCACCGTGTTTATCTCCCTACATCTCCAGAGCATCTTAGGGACAAGTAAAGCTGGAACTGAATCAAGAGAAAACAAAGACACTGGCAGAACACAGCTGAGAGAAAGCTGCATGGGTGCACTATAAACTCCCCCAGGGGGTTGGCCAAAGCCTACGGAAAGCTGGAAAGCTGTAGTTCCCGCAGGTTTTGAACCAGGTAGCAGGGTTTCCAGCCTGCATTCAGGAAAGCTGGGATGCTGCTGTGTGTCTTGTGTTAGAAAGACCTTTGTCAAACATATAACCTTCTCTTCCATTGCTGAATTTGCGGGCTGGAGTGAGAGATGTCAGGTGGAGGATTTGCAGCAGCAAGTTTCCTGGCTGTGGAAGAAAACAGGAGGCAGCCGGCTGCCTGCCCTTGGCTGAGAAGCTGCAGCTCCAAGCTGGTGTGACCTCCAGCACTGAGCCGCAGAGGATGCTCCAAGCCAGCACTGGTGTCCCCCGTTAGATCATGTGTGAAGTGTTCCAGAGTGAAAAGAAATCTCTTCCACGAGGACAATCACCGGGACACCAGCACCCCTGCTCTGTCCCTCCTGGCTTTGGGATGGGCAGGGACCCATGTCACTTCAGTGAGACATGTCCCTCCTGGAGCTACATGAAACAGGAGGAAGCAAAACCATGGACCTTCTCTCTGACTGACCCTTGCCCCTTGTTGTACAGGAGAAGTACCAGACTTTGGCAGTATTAAACCTTGCAAGACAGTCCCATGGGCACGGCAGCATCACAGCATGGTTATGGGAGCAAGTCTCTGCCTCCTGAGGCCACCCACCGGGGCAACCTGCGAAGATGAAGAAATCAAAGAAGACAAAAAATCCTTGAAGATGAAAAAAACCCCACAAGAAGATGAAAAAAAATTTGTCCATGCACATTGTCCTTCAGTGCAACTCCCAGGACACAGCCACTTTGCCAGGGGAGGATGGTGGGTGCTTGGGGTGCCAGGCTGGGGGGAAGAGCTGGGCTGCAGATGCAGTGTGACAGGTCACCCAGGTCCCTTGGATCCTCAGCACGGAGGTGTCCTGGGGTAGCAGTACATTACCTGGTGCAGCAGCAATTCAACCTCTGTGGAGCTGAGTGCGGGTGACCAAACCCCTCGAGTACTCCTCGTGCACCCTGGGGGGGTCGGCAGCCAGCACTGAGCCCTGTCCCGCTGCCGCCTGAGCTGGAGCTCCCTTGGGTCCCTCCGTCACGCATCAGTTACAGCCACAATTCAGTTTCCCTGGGAACATCCTTGCTGTGGTGTTCCCTCTGGCCTCAAGCCCACCGTGGTGGGACATGGGCTTGCACCTGGGCGAGAGCCTGGAGCACGTTGGCCTGGGGAGGGGACCCGAGGGCAGTCTGGGACTGCTGGGACCCCACTGCCAGGGCCCTCTGGGAAGGAGAGCTTGAGCCAAGCTTGGGGCAGGCTAGAAGAGGCAGCAGAAGTAAAGTGCTGTGTCCTCCAGCAGCGTTTGATGGATGTTTGTGAGAAGAGACACATGGGGACTGGGCTGAGGATGGGCTGTAGCTGGATCTCTGGTCCAACTGCGGCTGGAGGAGATTCCTCGTAGCTGTGTTGGGCAATGGCTGGGTGCGTTGTGCAGGGCTGCGGCTCGTCTGGTTCCTCTGCATGGCAAGAGTTCCCATCACCAGCCGCCAGGTCTCCCTGTGTTTTGGAGTGGCACAGGGCAGAAGGCAGGGCTTGTCAGAGCGGAAAGGCAGGGGTGGCAAATTTGGCAAAGTCTTGTGTCACTGGGTTGGCCTAGGGCTGGTCATTTGGGTTTGGCTTACAGCATGTTCTCCCTGCAGAGTGGCTCGGGACTCCCTGAGCCAGAGCTTAGTGGCCACCCGTAGTGGTGGGCCAAGTCCCCAAAGCACGCTCTAGCCCTTTTATTTGGGACATTTTCAAAAAATAGCTGCCCTGAGCAGTTCTCTCTGCCTTGGACTAGTGTTGACAGCGACTGCCACGTACAACATGACGTGGCAGCATTGCTCTGTGTCAACACATGTGGTGACAGATGTATGCCAAGCGGGTAGAAATCTCAGAGCTCCATGTTGTTGTTTTTTAACATTGGCGGCCATCCAGCGATCATTCCTGGTCTCTCCGCCGAGGAGCATTCCTCCAGGTCCCCTGGGAGAGGAGAGCTCGCCCTGGCAAGTTTTCGAGGCCTCCATCCTGACATCTCAGCTTCTGCCAAGCCCCTGGGCTGAGCGGTGGACGCTTCGGGCTGGAGGGGGGTCAGGAAGATCAGACAGCTCCACTGGGGACTTTCCTTCTGCAAATTCCCTTGCTGGAGGGTGAGATCTCCTGCCTGCAAGCACTGGGCCACAATGACTGATGCACGTGAAGATCTACGGGGCGAATGACAACAAAACTGCCGATGGCTGCAGTGAAATGACCCTCCGCCTTCCTTCCTGCAATGCCAACACCTGCCCAGCAGGACCCGTGCAGAGGACACCATGCTAGCCAACACGGTCTATCAGGTGGCAAGTGCTGGAGTTGCTATGAATGGATTGAGACCAACCAAACTTTTCGCTCGGTGCAGCCTTGTCCACCACCCAGGGCATCACTTGTCCCAGTTGTCCAGGCCATAGGCTAGACGGAATTGGACGTAATCAACCCCAGGCTGTAAGGAAAGAGCGAGGAAAACCCCCCCTTGGACTTCTTCACATGTCATGGCAATAGGGTGGGTTTTGCTGAAGCATTTAGGACATCTGGCACTCCTGGACATGGGCCAGGATTTGGGCAGACTGTTAACTGGAACTGGTAGAGCAATTGCTGGGCTCTCAGGGATAGCACGGAAACGGGGGGCTGGAGTGAGACGTATCCAGCATCTGCAGACCAAGGTGCTGCAGCCAATGCACGGCACGGGCATCCGCAGTGCAAACGTTGAAGGACGAACTCCAGGCTGCTGATGGGGACTGTCAGGTACAGCTGCACAGAAAAGAGGGAGATCCAGGGCCGGGCATACGGCAGGAAATCAGTCTGGGTCATAAACGGGAGAGGCAGCGAGGGACGGGGCACAACACCATGGTGCCAACAGGGAGAAAGTCACAAGGAGCTTGAAGAGCAGAAAAATACCTCATGATAAGGACAAAAAAGGATGCCAGGAAGCTCAGAATAGCAGAAACACCCTACTTGGTATAGAGAAAATATATTTCTGAGGCACAAGTAATCCTCTCCCTGGAGCTTCAGGGGTGGCTTTTCTTTCCCATCAGGTTTTTGGCACATCTGAACCTGGTGCAGGGTAAGAGCCGGGGCGGTGCTGAGCTCCCTGGAGCACGGCTATGAGGTCTCACCGGGGCACTGCTAGCTCCGCTCCTCAGAGGAGACCTTTGCCAGATGCTCCTCCACGGCCCCGCTGGCGAAGGGCAGCACTGGGCAGCCGAGGGGGCTTGGGGGGGGCTGGTGGCCCGTGGCTGTGGAGGAGGGAGCTGGGGGTGACCGGAGCAGGTACCAGATTTAAGCCCCTAAAGCAGAAGGTGGCCGGGGTCACCTTTCTTCCCCTCCCATTTCTCTTCCCATCCCATTCCTGATGGGAAAAGCAACCTGTGAACTGGTGAGCAACTTCATTAACATCAGGACTACTGAACTGCTTACGGAAATCAAACTTTTGCAGACCTGTGATGAAAACGAGAAACACTCTGTGTGTTCGTGTGTCCCCGTGTCCCATTCATTTGACCCTTACGGTGACACCTTTGCCCCGAGGGAATCCGGCCGACTGCAGACACCAGAGTCCTGCCCCTGACCCCCGCCGGGCAGAGGTGCGTGCCGAGTCGCAGCCAGCCCCGGGCGGCCGCACGGGTTTTGCCGTCTCCCTCGCCTTCACCAGGTTTTGGGGCCAGCCAGCCGCTCTCAGCCTCCGAATTCCTCCCGCTCGCAGAAGACCGCAGGGAACCGGCGAGCCCATGAGCTGCTGCGGGAGGCTGCTCCGTGGACCCCTGCCAACCACTTGCCATGGCATACTTTGGGAACCGCTCCTTTAGACACACTGACGAGAGCAGGGTAATGTATTTCTACTGGAAAATAAACATATCTCTAATGAAAACCCGGTGCACCATAGTTTAGTCCTTTTTTTTTTTTCTTGGTTCCTTGAGTGAAAATTAGGGCTTTTGTCTTGTCAGACCCAAGCCTTTCCCCATACTTGCCATGCCAGCCCATCAGCATTATTCCTCAAGCATAAAGAGAGCCTGGAAAACTTAAAAAAAAAAAAGAAAAAAGAAAAAAGAAAAAAAACAACACCAAAAGCCCAAAAAAAGACAAAGGATGTTTGGCTGGGAGTTGGGTTTCCTCCTCTCCTCTCCTTCCCCTTTTCAGGTTTCCTGGTCTGGGCTTCGGCTTCCTTCTCTCCTGGCT